>QEPC01007748.1:3175227-3257628 GCA_003113815.1 Sphenodon punctatus | reverse complement strand
TTGTTGTTATAATAGTCAAATTTTGATTTTTGATTTTGATATACGTGCATGAAAAGGAAGGAAGGTTACTAGGGAAGTGTGTGTGAGAGGGGGCAGGTTAGCTGCATGTCCAAAGGCTCTGAACTACAGGAGGAGTCTGAATGGCCCTGGGATGGATATTCTGACCACCTTCTGTCCAATTCTCCCAGGTATATCAAGGAGGCAGAGTGCCTGGAAGCCGTGGTGTAAGCAGGAGCTCTTTTTACAGGGATCTGGATTACTGCCTGTTTGGAGAATATGTGCTCCTGCCTGTTTGGAGAATACGTGCCTGTTTGGAGAATATGTGCTCCTACTCTTCTGTCCTTGCAGGCAAGGGGCCAGAGTGCCTGAAAGCCCTGGTGGAAGGGGAAGGGGCTTAATTCCAGGACTCTGGATTACTTGGGTGAAGAATATGACCACCTGCTCTCCTCTCCAACCAGGTAGCTATCAAGGGGTCACAATGCCTAGAGGATAGGTGTGTGTGCCCATGGTATCTGTTTGTCTGTGGATTACTCTGGCAGGAGTCTGCCCAAGTGAAGAATCTGACTGACTCCTCTCCTCTCCTCTCCTCCTCTCCTCTCAAGTAAACTGTGAACTTGTGTTTGTTAATATTTTATTTAGTACTTGTATTATTTTATTATTTGTGTATTTGAATATGTTAGTGGGTTAGGTGACTTTATTTGGTTCTACCTGTGTGCTTTTGAATAAATTGTCACTTGCACTGAGCCTTAATAAAATGTAAATAAATGAAAGGGCCATGAAGGGCATGGGGATGCAGATGTTTGTTCCAAGGATCTGGATTACTCCACCAGGACCACCTGTTCTCTTCTCCATCCTGCTATGTGAAGGGGAAAGAGTGCCTGCAAGAACGGGTAGAAGGGGGCAGGTATCAGTCTGTACCACAGCTTGTGTTTCCTCCAGAAGGACTCTGCCTTACTGTGGAATCAGTCCACCAGATATATACAAGGGCCAGAGTCCTGGTGGAAGAGGGGGTGGGGGCAGCTGTGGATTACTCCAGCAGGAGCATGTCTGAGAGAAGGAACAGACCACCTGCTCATCTCCCCTCCCATGGATATCAAGAGCTCAGAGTGCGTAGGAAACCTTTGTGTAAAGGGAGAAAGCTGCTTCTCTCAGGGCCTTGCTTTACTCCAGCAGGACCGTTCCTAGGTAGAGAAGGGAACCACCTGTTCTCTTCTCAGATATATCCAGTGGCCCAAGTGCCTGGAAGACCTAGTGAAAGAGGTGCTACTTGCTTTTCCCAGAGCTCTGGGTTACTCCAGCAGGAACACCCTCAATGGAGAATCTGACCTCCTCACCTCTCCTGCTCTCCCCTCCTAGGTATATCAAGGGGCCAGAGTGCCTGGAAGTCCTGAGGGGTGGTGGCTGCTGCTTGACCCAGGCCTCTGGATGACTCCAGGAGAAGCCTCTCTGGGAGAAGAATCTGACAACTTTGGTCCTTTTCGCATAGATGCCCCCCCCCTCGCCCATGTGGCAGGGGCGCATGCTCCTGCACTCCACCCACATCCACCCATCGCCCACGCACAGAACAATGGGTGCCAATGGTGGATGCTCCATGCGTGGAGATGGGTGGGCCTCCCTGGGATGGGCCGTCCACCCACCCACCACTGCCTCAACCCATTCTCCACAGACCTCGGAGGTGCCACGGTCCATGTGAAAATGGCCTTCCTCTCCCCTCCTATGTATGTCAAGAAGTCAAAGTACTTAGTAAGACCCTATGGAACAGGGGGAAGCAGCTTGTCTTTGGACTGTGGATTCCTCCAGCAGGAGCCTGCCTGAGTGGAGGGTCTGACCCCCTCTTCTCTTCTCTTCTCCTCCCGGGTAAATCAAGGGGTCAGAGTGCCTACAAATACTGGTGTGGGGGTGTACATGTTTAACCCAGGGCTCTGGATTACTCCAAGAGGAGCCCAAATGAATAGGGAATCTGCCCACCTGATCTTTTTTCCTTCTTTCCCAGATATATCAAAGGGCCAGAGTACGGACGTCCTGGTGGAAGGGGAGGTAGCTGCTGAGTAACTGAGTGGAGAATCTGGCTGACTACTCTTCTTTCTAGCCAGGTATATGAAGGGGTCGGAGTGGCGGGAAGCCTGTCTCTGTGCGTGTGCGTGTGCGTGTGCGTGTGTGAGAGAGAGAGAGATGGCCTTAGCATTTATGGGCTTATGGGCAAAGATAAAACATGGGGACCTTGGTAGCTGCTCCCCCATAGTTCCACCCTGTTGGGGCACCCTTAGGCGGTCATGTCTGGGGTCCTGTTAGGAAGTAATGGGGCCCCCCATGCCCTTCACTGGTGAAAACAGGGGCCACTGCGGGGAAGTAGCCCCTGGGGAGTCTGGCTTCTTGCTTGCTTGTTCCAGGACTCTGAATTACTCAGAGGAGCCCACCCAAGTGGAGAATCTAAGCACTCTCTGTCTTTGCCTGCTCTTCCAGGCACATCAAGGGGCCAGAATGCCTAGGAGCCTGGGTGGAAGTGTATGGGGAGGGGTGTGCAGATGCTTGTTCCAGTGTCCTGGATTACTCCTGGAGGAGACCACCTGAGTGGAGACTCAGAGCACTGCCTGGCTCTGCCTGCTCTCCCAAGTGTATCTCAAAGGGCCCGACTTCTGGGGATGGATAGCTACGTGTCCCAAGGTTCTGGATTTCTGCAGCAGCAGGCGCTTTCGCTGCCTGCTTTACTCCTCTGGGGGAGAGCCACTCACCATCCGCTGCCTGCTGCTGGGTCGATCCCGTACTGCCACTGCCGCCACTTCAGGCCCTCGCCATCCACCTGCGAGGAAGGAAAGGACAGTGAGCACTGGGGCTTGGGGGAACCTAGTGCTGGGACTCCTCCCCCCTCCCCCCGTGCCCACATCTGGAAGTAGCCCGGGGGGCACAAAAGGGAGACACCCGCAGCACCGCCGCAGGCTGCGAGCCGGCAGCTGTGAGCCGAAGGGCCGTGGCCAAAGGGTGTGGCCCTTTGGAGCCCTTCAGGGTCTGCAGGGGATTTAGGGGGCAGTACTCCCTTCAGGGGTGTGGCGGTGTTTCTGACTTGACCATAGCTGCAAGTTAGGTGTAGAGCTGGTTGTTTGCAGGCTCCTGACTCCTGCAGTTGCCTATTTTGTCAACGGGCCCTCCCCTGACTTGTAGCTTTGTTGCTTGGGCCTTTGTCATCTCCACTGATCCTCTTGTTCCCCAAGGGCTAACCGGGGCCTGGCATTTCTCCCTGGTCTACGCAGGGAGGTTAGTTCTGAAGTTTGCACTATGCCGCAGGGCAGGAAAAAGCAAGGGATGACAACTAGAGCCCGAGCCCGGGGTAGACAACTCAAACTGGAGGGCTTTTTTCCCAGTGGACTACCGGACTCGACCCCCACAGAAGTACCCATCCCACAGCTCTCTGCAACCCTAGATCTTGCGGAGCATGTGAGCATAAACATGGCAACTACTGAAGCTTCTCCCCCTATAGCATCTCCAAGCCCCCTGGCATCTTCCTTATCCCAGTTCCATGGGGATACCTTCCTCCCAGATCTCAGTGATTCTCCTCTCCTGGGTAACCAGTGCTTCTTGATTGGTGACCTGATTCAAAAACTGAACACCCAGCTGGAGAAATTGAACACTCAACTGCAAATGCAGCAACTGCAGATGGGGTCCATTAGAGATTCTATCCATATATGTAGGGAAGAGATTGTGCAGTCCACCAAACAAAGGCCCCGGAGGGGGGTGACTATAGCATGCCAAATCCCCTCTTATGACCCCTACGGCGTCCGAGCAGAGGGTCTCCATAGCATGTCAAACCTTAGATCTTTTAATCACCCAGGCCCTGACGCCTTTACCCCAGCCATTAGGGTTAGAGAAAGGGCCACACAACTCCTCCCTTATTTCCACCTCCAGAGTTGCCCCTAAAGCCCTGGCATTCAGAATAAATCTCCAGCACCAAAGGAACTCTATCAATTGGTATTCCAAACACAAAATTCAGTTATATATTGCCAATATCTCAAAATGCCCAATAGGTTCCATCCAGGTGGCCTACCTTTTTTCCTTGCCATCTCCCAGACGATTCCAACGGATAGTTGTCAATTTTTCCTCCCCACAGATAGTGGAGTATATAGTCACTCAGTCCGAGCTGTTTTCTTTCAGGGGAATTCATGTAAGTAGAGTATACGTTTCCCCTTGTGCAAGCCCATTGATGCCGTTTTTACCTCGGGTGACTTCAATCCAGACTGAGGGGTCCTTGCCTTCCACTGAGCCAGATAACCTCCATTTTATTCAGTCATTTAAAAGAACTTTCTGTTTACCTCTCGCAGTTCCAATTGGCATAAGACTCAGGGGTCTTGCCAGTTCCCCAATCACAACTAATTCTCAGATCTCTGGCAATCCCACTTTCCCCACACCCAGCAATATGTCTGGGATTCATTCCCCTCCTACTCATATAGGAACGGACAGCATGCAAAGGCTGCTCGAGCCAGTTTTTCTGGACTCAGCAATGCCCAGTTTTCCTCAGAGTGAGCCAGAGTGGGAAGTTCTTTCCCAATGGCAGCTGTCTGAGGCTTCTACGGGGAGTGAGCAGTGTGATGTAGGACCCAGTCATGCTTCCTCTAGAAGTACATGACAGGCACCGGCCTCAGTCCAGGGATCACTTACAATCTGCTCCTGGAATATTGCGGGATGGGCTGGGCACGTAGATGATTTAGATTTTCTTACCCATCTTAAGAGGCATACAATTATTCTGGTGCAGGAGACTTGGGCGAGAACCCCCCCCCCCCTCCGCCTACTAAATATTTTTCACCCTCCGAGCGGAGTATAGGGCAATCATTAAAGACAAGAAAAGGCTTTATTTTGAGTTACGATGGCTCAGCGTTCTGCACGCAGCAGACCAAAATATGGCAAGAAGTTTTGCTGCCTGGTTAATGGATCAATCAAACAGGAACTTAGAAGTTCTACATTCCCCATCCTACCCCAGACATGGGCTGAACACTTCTCCCAGCTGTATAATCCATCGGATAGAGGCTGCCAGCAGACGGGCTTACCTGATTTCACGGGGGTCTTACCTTCTTGGCCCCCCATTCAGGAGCTTGAGGTTGAGGTTTTGGTTGACTCCCTCAAGAACTCAAAAGCCCCAGGACCCAACCTTATTCAGGCAGAATTCATCAAGACACACAGGGACTGGTGGATACCCCTACTGGCAGCATTATTCACAGTAATTCCGAAGGGATGGGACAGGGCCATAATAATTCACATCTACAAAAGGGGTCTAATCCAAGACCCTGGAAATTATAGGTCCATTAGCCTGCTGAGCATAGTTGGGAAGCTCTATGCTGAACTGCTCCTGACCAAGCTATCTCAATGGTTCTTGGAATCCAAGATAATTGCCCCAGAACAGGCCAGCTTCCAGGAAGGCCGCTCCGCCATAGACCACTGAGTCATACTTTATCACCTTATTTGCAAGTACAGAGATTGTAATGGCTTGTTCTATGTTGCCTTTCTAGATCTAAAGGCAGCATTTGATTCCATCGATAGATTTATCCTTTGGAATAAACTAAATAAACTAAATAAGTCATCCAGTCAAATTGGCCATTCAGGTCCACAATAGCAAGGTCAGGGCCCAGGCCCTACACGGAGCAGAGCTCTGGGCACCTTTTTTCCCCACTCCTTCAATTTGTTGCAATTTGTTGCAGGCTAGGTTCCTGCAGGGCCTTCTCTGCATTCCTAAAGACACCCCATATGCTGCCATTAGGCAGGAGGTAGGCCAGGCTAGTTGGCAGCAAGTGGCTATGGAGCGTGCCCTGAAATTCTGGGGCAAAATGGAGACCAACAAAAGCTCCCCCCTCCTTGTAAATCTTAAAGACGACTCATATGATAGCCCCTGGTCAATTAATATGGAGTCAACCCTGAAGCACATGGGCCTGTCCAGAGAATATCTGGCTCATAAGGTACCAGCTTCACTCACCAGAGAGGTTGTCCAAAGGTCGCAGGACATAGAAAAGCAGAGGGAATTAGCCAGTATCAATGCTTCGCCACACATGTCGGCCTACCTCTCTTGGGTGCCTAAATCCAGGACAGATGGCCATTTACCTCAACGCAGCGATCCCAGCAAGAGGTAAAATCCTCATTGCTTGTGCCAGAGCAAATGCCCTTCCTTCCCAGCTTTTGGAGGGTCGCATGAAGGGCATCCCTTTTGCCGATCGGCTTTGTCCTTTCGACAATTTGGTTGCCGAAACAACCAGTCATATAATACCGCATTGCCATTTGTATGACCTCCCACCGAGGCAGTTTTCGGCTCCCACTTTGGAAAGTCTCCCGGGGAGATCTGACCAGGTTGTTCTCAATGCCTTATTAGATAGCTCGGATTCAGTGGTCATCAGAAATCTTCTCAATTTTTAAACTTGGCATTCCAGCTCAGGGACAATTTTTTGAATTTCAGACTTATTTCCTGCGATGTATAACTTCCTTCAGGGGACAACATCCGTAGGATTGGGTTCTGTAGCTGCAGGTGAGACACCAATGTGCCTTCATGCCGATAGAGGCTCCAATCCTATATTATATTGGTGTGCGAGGCTTGGCTATTTCATGTCTCTTCTGATATTTTTGCTCTATTAAGCCTCTCCAGCCTATAAAGCCCTCTATTTTGTATCAGATTTTGCCAGACATTTGCATTCAGCCACTCCCGGGGAATTTAAGCCCCAGGGAGCACTTTCCCTGATTGATAATATCCTGCAAGGTTTTTGAGCTATTACAATTTATCCCCGAAGATGTTTGGCTTTTTGATTTCCTATTATATTTTAAGTTTATATTGCCATGAGACATGGGCTGTCTCCCAGACAATGTATTTTATTAATTTTTATTTCTGTCCAATATTCTAATTTATCCATTTCCAGGTATGAGCAAACCTTCTTTGTAATCTACCAATGTTGCAGTGATACTTTAGGCCGGCCATTAGCACTTGGTTGTTACAATTTGAGTCATTTTGTATGTTTCTTTTCTCCCCATTCGGGATGTTTGTTATCCTTATGCAATGGCTGATGGCCACACTAAATAAAACTGACTGACTGTCTGCTCCTCCCGGTAGATCAAGTGGCTACAGTGCCTCGAAGCCCTGGTGTAAGGGATGATACTTGCTCTGGCTTCCTCCAGCAGGAGCCTTTGTGAGTGGAGGAGCTAAACCCCTCTCCTCCCAGATATATCAAGGGGGCAGCTAAAAAATATGGGTGTGTGTGTGTATGTTCTGCTGACTTTGCTTGTTGGTAGGAAATTCAAATGCTGGTGGGAAGCAGCATGGTGCAAAGGGCAGCCTCCCCCTTCACTTTGGCTGCCAGACTTTCTGGTGATTTTTGTCATTGCTATGGGGATCCCAGGGGACCAAAATTCAGAATAGGACTCTTTTTTGCCCCCCCACCCTTTAGGGCGCCATGTTCCTTAATTCCCTCATTCTGTCCATGTCTTTCTTTCCTGACTCTTCCTCTCCCATTGCTCTCTCTATTCATCTTCCCATCCCTGCGCCTTCCCCCTCCTGCTGCCACTTAGCAGTACTCTTTCACTCATCTAAGCTTCCAGTGGCACCTCCAGCATGCATACACTGCCAGGCCTGCATCCACCCAATGGACCTCGATAACCTCCCCGTTGACAATCCCACTCTGCACAGCTCTTGGAGATGTTAGGATCTCTACTACTCCCTCTGACATAGGGTGGGGCATGCCCAGGCCCCCAAGGATTCTGAACCTGCCTTAGCAAGGAGCAGCTCCCAGCCTGCTCTGGTCTTCCCTCTTCTGATCATGGCCTCTTCCCTTTGCAGTCTCTTTTGGAGAAGATGTGACATTAGGCATTACCAGATAGGACAATAAACATCTTCAAATCCATTGAGAGTTGATTTTGGTGCCATGATTCGGTACATGTCGCTGAATGAGCAGATAGTTATGCTGCTTGTGTTTTGCAGTTTCCCAATAGACTCCTCCTACTAACCATTTGCCAGAATGTCTTCCTTAATACAAACACACTCATTCACATCTCTATGTTGTGCCTGCCCCACAGCAGGGAAGTCTTCTATAACACAAAGGGGTTCTACTTCCTGGTGGTGCCGTGCAAACAGCAGTGGATCACAGAGCCAGGTTCATTTATATGCTGGCGGGCTGGTCTGGAAGGAGCCACGATGCAACGATTATAAAGGAATCGCCCTTCTTGAGTTGCATGACAATGGGCGAGTGCATGCTGGAGGTGAACCTGTGGTAACATACATAGGGAAAGAGCATCCCTATGTTCTCCAGAAAAAAGAAACAAGAAACTCTTAACCCTGCTCTGCCCTAAAAAACCTTCTGTATTAATCTGCATATAGGGTATGATATACCCCAGTTACATAACAGCTGCAAAATATAAATATGATTTGATTTGATATGACTACAGTTTAACATAAAAATTAAACTTTGTGTTTGGTACAGAAATGTATGTCCAACACGAAAGCTCGTGGTATTACTAGGAACCCCCACTGGTAGCAGTAAAATCTCACCAGAATGGTACTGGTTTGAACTGACTCTCTTCACTCCCTCCCCATTTTTGGAATGTAAGATGTGAAGATACTGCAAAAGTAACAAGATTTTCAATTAAGTATTGATTGCAAAGGAAACAATAGACTTGCAATAGATTTTCTTGTGTCAGGGACAGCACATTCATATGCAAATGAGATCACATCTAGCTGTTAACAAGTGTTAACATCCCAATGTTCTCTTCATTCATAAGCAAACAAAGATAAAGTGGGTGATAACTCACAGGCAGACAGCTTGCATGCATTTCAAGAGTCGGCTGTCATAGTAACTAATGGTGGAGTTGAAATGACCCCTTCAGCCTAATGGGATAATTTTTTTCAGCACAACCTTGCAAGTAAAAAAATAATGGAATCTTCACACCATGAAAGGGTTAACTGTTATGTAAAGAATCTAAAGATAAAGCAGAAATAATTCACACACACCCCAATGCACTTGTAATTTTTTCTGTACATACATAAAATGGCATATTATGGAAGCAGACAAAATTCTATGGTTGGCTTGATCCCACTGGCAGAGCCCAAGATCAGAACAGGATGGAGAGAGATTCTGATTTCTCTCCAATTAGGTACACTGGCCTAGCTATGGGTAAGAGGTAGGAATGTGGCATCTCTTTAGTCAGAACAAAGCTACATGTTATGGGGGAAAATCTAGCTCCATCAGGAAAAGTGAATCAATAAAAACGAGTATCCAGGGCCAAAGGAATGGTGACCTATGAGAAGGACAAAAGACAGATGTTTTGTTGCGCTCTGGGTTTTCTTGGTTCTATTATCTGGACTGGGCTCACTTTAGAGGGCCTATTTGCAAACAACTGCTCCTTATTTCTATAGCGCTACTAGGCGTACGCAGTGCTTTACAGTCACAGATTTTTGAAGAGAGGTCCCTGCTCAGGGGGCTTACAATCTAAGATGGACAAAGGTGAGAGGAACAAAGGGGCAGACAGACACACACACACCTATTTTAGAGATGGGGAACTGAGGCTGAGACTTGCCCAAGGCCACCCAGTGAGTTCATGGCTAGAACAGGATTTGAACGCTGGCTTCCCACAGACACATTCAGCACCGTACCTGCTACACCACACTGGAAGTTGTCAACATTCCTTTTTGGATTTAGGTTTGAAACTAAGCGATATACGAGACTCTTGAACGTAAGCCAGTTAAGGACAAATCTAATTCCAATTTCACAGGTTTTTTAAGTCTTTCTTTGTGTAAACCATTATTCTTCCTCCCAGTTCTCTTTAATTATCCTCACATTTCTTATAGATTGTAGGGATGTGCGAACGCGGTTCAGAGTTCGGATCGAACTCGAATAGTTCAGTCGACTGAACCGAACTTTTGAACTGAGCTGGAATTCGACCAAACTGTACGGTCGAATCCGAACCAGTTCAGGAGGCCCAAAAAACCAGTTTTGAATGTACGAACTCAGTTCGGAAGTTCAGAATTCGACCGAATTCGAATAGTTCGGTCGACCGAACCGAACTTTTGAACCAAACTCGATTTTCGAACCGAACAGAATTTCTGAACTCGGTTCTGTTCGCATGTCCCTAATAGATTGTAGTGATTTAACATTGCATTTTATTTTAATCATAGTGGCCTCATTTATCCAACTGTAGTGACTTATTTTATGCATTAGTAAAGATTTAACTTTGTTTCAAGTCTGGATTGGGAGCTAGAAAAAAATCTTACAATCTATCAGACATATCTACTTATCTGAGGCCCTTTTCACATGAGACGCCACTGCCCATCTCCATGCAGTTTTGCTGCGTGGAGGTGCCGGTGAGAATGCTGTGGCAGATGGGTGGGGGTGTGTGTGCGCGCTCCCTCGCTACATCCATCTTCATCCATTACCCGTGCACGGAGCAATGGGCCCCAATGCTAGTTGCTCCATGGTGGAGTGGAGAGCTTGCTTATTTGGCACTATTGTGTTAACAAAGGAGACAATAACAATGATAGATTTATGTTCTGTCCATGTGCCGCACACATATTTAGTGTGTTGCAGTTGCGGCTGGTGGGATGGAAGGCCCGGTCTTCCCAATGGTGGGTGGGGTCAAGCCAAAAATTGCACACTTACATGATCATGGACTAGAACATGTGCACAAGAATAGAACATGCGCACAAGGATAGAACATGCACACAAGGATAGCAGTTTTAGCAAAAAACAATAGAGCAAAGTGGATCCAGTGTGCATGGGGGGGGAACAGGGCTTGTCCTTCTTAGACTGTAAGCCCACTGGGCCAGGATCTGTCTCCAATAATCATCAGAAGGCAATATATATTTTCAATGGCAGGAGTATAATAGCAGAGAAAACAGAAATACTATAACAGCTAGCCCAGATTACAGAAATTTCTAACACCTTACTTAAGGTGCAATTCAGCAACATTACAATATCTGAAATGCTCAGGCAGCAATAATAGATAGGCCATAACTAAAATACGTGGAAAATGCTACAAAACCCAACAGGATTATGTGAAATCCTAAATGGCACACCATAAACACTGCATAGAGTCTACAGAGGGTATGCACTGTTCAGGAGAGGGCAGGCAACACCCACCATGTGGCATTCAAAGAAAGACACACCAAAATGAATGGAAAACGCAGGAAAACCCAAAAGAATTATGTAGAATCCTAAAATGCACACCTGCCATAAATGCTGCAATTGGTCCCTGGAAGGGAAAAGATACCACACCCCTGATATAGCACTTTCAGTTCTTCCTACAAGCTGAAAGCTCCCAGACCAGTGAACGTGTTTCGAAGGGGGAAAATACATGGAAAAATACTTAAGATCCCAAGTTCAAACTTCAAAGGAGAGTGGGAGGCAAAATGCAAAGTGGCTAATGCCACCACCTGGACAGAGTCTCCTGTGCCCTAAGCTGTCTTTGCCTCTTCTCCCAGGCTGCCCCCATGCCTGGAACTCCCTCCCTGAACACACGTACTCTGCTCCCTCCTCCCTCCCCAAATCCTCCCTCTTCTATTGAGCTTTCCAAAGCTCCCCCCCCCCAGCCCCACATGCTGCTGACTGATGCTCCCTCTACCATTCTGTCATTTTTGTCCTTCCCAGGTAGATGTGCACCTGGAACGTCATGAAAGTATCCCTCTTCCTTGATGTTCCCCTCCCCCTTGTCCATCCTAGATTGTAAACCTCTCCATGCCCTGGGCAGACACCTCTCTCCTTGTTAATGATTGTTCAACCCCAGACACATTGCTCATGCTATAATAATAATTAATAATAATTAATATAATTGTTTGGAGAGAGCTACAATGAGAACTCAGCTTCTGGAAAACACACTTTACTACAAAGTGCTTTAAGAGATGGAATTTTCATAACTGCCTCTGATTTAAGAGCACATGTTTCTGAGTCAAGAAGCCCTCTGTTTCTAAATCTGCTAGGTGCTACTGTCAGTCTTTTCCTTCACTTATCACAGAGGAGGGAGGTTCAGAAACAACTTGATCATAGTCGATAAATTCCTGCACAGGGAGAAAAACTCTAAGGCTACAGCACTCAAATCAAATCAAATACTTTATTGCGTGGTCAAAGACCATTGCAGCAAACAAACAGATACAAAACAATTTCAAACTAAAGCTAACATTGTTATTAAACCCATAATAATAATAAATTCTTTTACTGTTTAACCCGAAGGTTTTCAACATATATACAAGTTAAAACATATCACATGTAACATATAAACAAATAAAATTCGATTTGATTTGAATAGCAAAATATAACATAAAACATGTCATATATATTTCCTTAATGTAAATTGAACCTAAATATAAACGTTTAGGTTCTCAAACATATTTAATTCCGTTACAAATAACTTACCACTCCTCTAATTTAATTTTGCCATAAGATTACCTCGAACATACGTTGCCCTAGAGCAGAAAGCAGCCACTGCCTTTGATTTTAACGTATCTCTGGGATTCAAGAGTCCTATCAACAGTAAATTTGAGGATAAAAGTTGGTTTCCAGTTATATAAGATGATAAATATTTACTCCTAAGAATCTCATATGCTGGATAGTATAAGAAATCGTGCTCACACGTTTCTACCTCCAAGAGATCACAAACCGGGCAAAACCTATCTTCCCAGAGTAGTCCCAGATATCGACCCTCCAGAATTGCTGAGGGAAAAACATTGGGTATTTTCAGACGTGACGGGGCCAATTGGCCCCGTCACGGAAACAACCCATTGATTCCCTGCCGGGGCCACTGCATCACGGGCTAACAGACGCGGTGGCCGATCCCAGTGGGGAATCCGGGGAGGGGCTGCACGACGCAATGTGCGGCCGCACAGCCCTGCCCCCCCACGCTGCCCCGGCTGCCCACCCACCAGGAGACATTGACCACGGACCGGAATCCCGCCGCGAATTCCAGCCCATGGTCAGGGGACAAACGTTACTGTCCCCTTCATCACATGGGGGGGGGATAAATCTAATTTATCACGCGATCGGGGATGGTCCGGGCAGGACCTCAGATCGCACGGCGAATCTGATTCCCCCCCGTAATTCACAGGGGTGAACATCTGGGGGGGAACTTCCATTCCCCCCATCAGATGTTACGGAATCATTTTCCTGTGCAGATTCACTGTGGTTGACTGTGATCTCGTAACGTCTGAAAATACCCATAGAGTCGAAATCGAGCAAAAGCCACTCTGGATTGAAAATTTGTCCAAAAAATCAAATAACTATATTGGCTATGAGGGGTTCCTAAATCTTTATACAACGGGGCCACCTTCTGGGACTCTAACAGAGAGTTTCTGTTTGTTTAATTTGATCTGTGATTCTCTGGTTAATCAGCCCAATAGCAGCTTTATATCCTTTTAGCTTTGAGGTAGTCAATTGACAGCCCCAGCTACCTGATTTCCTCCGAGGTCTTCCTGACCCACATTTCCAGTAATCCAGTCTGAACCGCTAGGAGGATTAAAGGGTTTTCAGAGTTTACAAATACCACGTTCTTTAGCCAATATTTTAGTCACTGAGAAAGCAAAATTGATCTTATAGGAGAACAACCAAGTTCATACCTTATAAGTACCTGTGGAGTACCCCTGGGAACCGCCAACAGACTAGAGCACACAAGAATTTGTTTTGAATGCTTTCCATATTGTCAAGAAAATTCCTCCCCCAAATTGGGAAGCCATATGAAACCGAACTAAGTACCTTTGCCCTGTATAATCTCAATGCAGGTGGAATTAACTTCACCCCTTTGGTGTAGTAAAACTTTGTTATAACTGCAGCCATTTTAGCCGAGGTGTCAACAACTGCTTTATAATGGGCTACCCAAGTGAGATTTGAGACTATTATTATACCCAAATATTGAATATCTTTACCTGCTCAATACTACGTGAATCTATGAACCATTTCTGGGGATGGAATCTGGGGATGGAATCTCACTCCTACCCCAATAATCATGATCTTTGTCTTTGAAATTTATTTCCAAATATTCTTCTTGGCAATATTCGTTGAAATGGTTCATTGCTCTCTTTAGTCCTATCTGTGACTGAGACAAAAGAATAGTGTCATCAGCATACAGTAGGGCAGGGATCCTACGAACACCTATTTTTGGGGCATGCAAATCTCTTAGGTTTAAATGAGCTATGACCCCATTTAAATATAAATTAAACAGAGTGGGAGCGAGGATACATCCTTGCCTTACTCCTCTCCTCACATCCACACTGTCTGTAAGCTGATTTGACTCGAACCTGAAGAGAATTGTTTGTATGAAGTAAGATAATAAGATATAACCACCTTGGGTCTATTTGTAATGTACTCAGTTTTAGCCATAAGCGTTCTCTGTTTACCAGATTGAAGGCGGCTCGTAAATCAACAAAACAAAGGTACATTTTCCTTTGGGACATGGTGTATTTTCTCAGAAGGGAATAAAGTAAACTAACTTGATCAATTGGCGATTGTCCCTGCATAAAACCCACCTGCTCCTAAACCCATAATGGTCAAAACAACCTATAAACAGTAAGCAATAGAAATTCAACAGTAATTGGGCATTTTCAGCACTCTGAAATCAAGCAGAGAGAAGCAAAATGTTGGGTGGTTTTTGCTTGTTCGTTTGTTTTTAGTTTTGCTCTAAGTTTCCAAGCAGGAAACAAGAGGCAAATTTTAAGGAGGCTTATTAGCCATTGGAACAAATTGCACCTGAGAGAGATGTCCAAACTCAATAGCTTGTGTGGGGCTAGAAGTGTAGTAGGGTGGCACTTAGCAAAAGTCTTTGGTGGGTGCTAATCACCCATTTTCCTGCACACTTTCAATATGGGTCACCACAGCACTGGCCTGGGAATGCCCCCCCCCCCCAAAAAAAAACAGCAGGAGGGAGAGGAAAGGAACGTAGGCATTAGGTTGGTAGAATTTTTCTTCTTACCTGTTCTTCTCCCTGCTTGTGCCTTTTTGTTTGAAAGCAGAGAGACAGGCCAGGGAATGGGGTACAAGTAACAACAACACAGAGCCAGCTTGGCTCCATCTGTCCCCCTCACATGTCTGCCTGGGCAGGAGCTTCTGCCAACCAGGCATCTTTGAAAAGAGCTCCAATAGGGACCTCAGCTGCTCTGTCCCCAGAGGCCACATATGACAACTACAATTTCCAATTGCCCTGGTGTGGACAGTGCGCCAAGCCGCCCAATCTGCAAAACAAGAAAATTGTCCCAACAGGTTTCCATCCTTTCCTTACCCTGCCTGCTGATCAAGTGCTTTTGCTTAGTGCCCGCACACTGCGACATCCGAGTCCGCTCTGCTTTACCACTCATGCTCCTCCAGCCCAACTCCCTTATGAGCAGCGGCACACGCAACTGCAACAACTTGTTACAAGAACCTGATCTGAACATGCGCATGTGCAGTTCAGCCAGGTCAGCACTTCCTCAAGACCCAGAAGTGCAACACACTGCTTTAAAGTGGCAGTGCCGTGCCAGGTCTTACAATCAGCAGCTGCTACTCTAGGGGTAATCTGAATCTGGTGGGAGTCGGGACTGTTGTGGGGAGCTCAGGGGGCACCATGGGGGCTGGGTGGGCATGCCTCAATTGACACATCACGGCACTGTGTTGACACTCTTAAATGGCCTGCCCTCCATGTGTTGGGTTGTTTTGGGGTTTTTTGCTTACCACACACCACTGCTCCCTCCGTTGGTGGTATCCCATGTATCCTCCCATCTGCCTTCCTCCTCACCATTGCCCCCCCCGAGAAAAACAACCAGCCCACCTCCTGACATTTCCAGGCCATAACCTCTGGTGCCATACCCAGGGCTGCTGCCTCTGTCCATCCCCATTACGTATAGCTTTACAATGATGACAGTAGGTTTAATGTGATGGGTTTTTATTTTGTACTGACACCAGAGTACTGATGAAAGCAAAAGAGTGAAAGAAAAAAACGTAAGATAGAGGTTACTTACCAGTAACTCTGTTCTTCAAAAGAGGTCTGCATATTTTCACTCTTGGGATTCACTTCCTGCTTTGCAAGCACCAGAAACCTTATTGACAGCAGTCTCCAGGCAGAAGAAAGCCTGGAAAAGACTAGAACATGATGAGGGCTCCGCCCCCCCATCCCCCCTCCCACTCCGTGAAAAGCGTGGGCTCCAGATCGTGTGAGAACGGGACTATATAAAAGGGGGAGGAGCCCTCACTGCCTCAGTTCCTTCCAACCTCGTCCCAGAAGACCTGATAAACAGGAACTCTGAGACTGATGGGAAGGTGGGTGGGTCATGAGAATACATGGACCTCTCGCAAAGAACAGAGTTACTGGTAAGTAACCTCTATTTCTTCTTCGAGGATCTCTGCAATTCTCACTCTTGGGAGAGTGAGTAACAGTTCAGGGCACCTACCTCCAGGGGGAGGGAGTCAAGGAGGTTAAGCAAACAAGTGTAGAACTGCCATCCCCACTCTGGTATCTGATCTAGCCGCAAGGTCCAGCGAGTAATGTTTCGTAAAAGTGTGGATCGAGGACCAGGTAGCAGCCTTGCAGATGTCCAGAATTGGTACCCCACAAAGGTTAGCGAGCGAAGATGTGACAGCTCTCATAGAGCGTGCTCGTAGTTGAGACAGAGGAGATTTCCGTGCATGGTTGTAGCATCTTTGGACGCAGAGGAGTATCCATTTTGAAAGTCTTTGGGAGGTGATCTTTACACCAATTCTCTGCCCACCATAGGAAACAAACAGGGTGTCCGAGGCCCTGACTGATTTAGTTCTGTCTATATAGAAAGACGGGGCTCGTTTTACATCCAGGGAGTAGAGCACCTGTTCTGCTCTGGATGCATGTGGCCTAAATAAGAATACTGGGAGGGAAATAGTCTGATTGAGGTGGAAGGGTGAAACTACTTTAGGCATGAATGAAGAGTCCGTGCGTAGATCCACCTTATCGCTAGAAAAACGAATATAAGGCGGTGAGGTCCTAAGAGCCGTCAGCTCACTGAATCTCCTTGCTGAAGTAATTGCTAGCAAGAAGGCTGTTTTGATAGACAGGTTCTCCACAGAACGGAGGCCATAGAGAAGGGAGGATCCATTAGTTTAGAAAGTACTAGATAAAGGTCCCATTGAGGGGCTGGGCGAGTGGTCGGAGGGAAAGTAGGGATGGGCGAACGTGGATTGGAAGTTCGGAGTTCGGACCAAACTTGGTCTGTTCGGTCGACCAAACCAAACTTACGAATCAAACTCGAATTTAAAACTGAACCGAACCAAATTTCCAAACTCCGTTCTGTTCGCCCATCCCTAGTGGCAACACACACCAAAAAAACCTGGTTTTGAATGACCGAACTTGGTTCAGAAGTTTGGAATTCGACCGAACTTGGTCTGTTCGGTTGACCGAACCGAACTTTCGAACCGAACTCAAATTTCAAACTGAACCAAATTTCTGAATGCAAATTTAAACCAAACCAAACCGAATTTCTGAACTCCATTCTGTTTGCCCATCTGTAAGGGAAAATATTTAAGAGGCCCTTCCAGAACGTCTTCATAAGGGGATGAGAGAAAAGAGACTCGCCATCCTGTGGTTGCAGTCGAGATGAAAGTGCCGACAGATGTACCTTCAAGGAGGAGGTCAACAGACCTGAGCTTTACAAGTGCAGGTATTTAAAGACATGGGTCATGTTAAGAGAAGTTAGTAGTAGCAATAGAGAAGTGCACCACTTAGAGAACATTGTCCATTTGGCAGCGTAACAAGCTCTTGTGGACGGGCGTCGAGAATTCAGTAAGATGGCAGCGATGTCAGGGGAAGCATCTTCAATCAAGGAAGTATCAACCAAGCACAAAGGTGGAGGGTTCCTAAGTCGTGGTGTAGAACCGAGCTCTGTTGCCGGAATACAAGATCGGGCTGGAGCGGGAGATGTAGGACCTCTGAGGCCATCTCTTGAAGTGTCTGGAACCATGGTTGCCTTAGCCAGAAAGGCGCGATGAGAATTACTTTGGCGCGTTCTGCTCGTATCTTTGAGAGAATTTTGTACAGTAGGGGAATAGGGGGAAATGCATAGGGGAAGTCCCCATTCCATGAGATCACAAAAGCATCTGAGATTGATCCGGGTGCCGTGCCCATACAGCTGCAGAACTTGGGGAGTTTTGTGTTTTCGTCTGTGGCGAACAGATCGATGGAAGGAGTTCCCCATTTAGAGAAAATGTCGCTGAGGACAGTGTCATTGAGAGACCACTAGTGGTGGTCTGATGTGCGTCAGCTGAGTTGGTCTGCCAGGGAATTTTCCTGGCCTGCAAGTCTTCAGATGTATGTTGTTGTGTATACACCATGTCCAGATGGCTTGAGCCTCTAAAGAGAGGTGCGTGGACCTTGTTCCGCCCTGCTTGTTCATGTACCATATAGCCGTTGTGTTGTCTATGATAACGAGGACATGCTTTCTAGCTATGTGAGGCAGTAATGCTTTGAGAGCCCAACGGGTGGCTCTGAGTATGAGCATGTTTATGTGGAGAGTTCTTTCCGGGGTGGACCAGAGGCTGTGTACCTCTATGTCGTCTATGTGGCCCGCCCCCCCAGTCTGTAAGGGAGGCATCTGTGGTGATAGACACTTGTGGGTTTGGAATGAGGAATGCCCTTGAGTACCTGACTCTGGTCCATCCACCATAACAAATCGAAGTAGACCTCTTGTGGGATAGAAATCCTGAAGTTGAGAGGGTGAAAGGATGGGCTGTCAGAATGGGCAATCTGCTGCTGGAGCATTCGCATATGAAGGCGAGCATAGGGGGTTACTGCGGTGGTGGAAGTGAGGAACCCTTGTAGACGTAGGAAGAACCTCACGGTTCTGGAGGTTTGCCAAGGTAGATCTAGTATGATCTGTTTGATGGTCTGGAATCTGTTCAGAGGACCTTGCCAGGTGAGTATCCAGGATGGCCCCTATGAACTGCAGACGCTGTGACGGTATGAGGTGAGACTTGGGTAGGTTGAGTAAGAAACCCAGACTCTGTAACAGTTCGAGTGTCAGATGAAGGTGGCTCCGAAGGTCTTGTTCTGAGGCGGCCACTATAAGCTAGTTGTCTAGATAAGGAAAGACTTTGATGTGCATCTTCCTTAGGTGAGCGGCGACGACTGCAACACATTTTGTGAAGACTCGCAGTGCTGTAGATAGGCCAAACGGGAGTGCGGTGTATTGGTAGTGGTGATCTCCTGCAATGAAATGTAAGTATTGTCTGTGTATTGTCTGTGTAAGAAATATGGAAGTATGTGTCCTTTAGATTGAGAGGCTAACCAGTCTCCTTGATGGAGATCTAGCATGATGATAGGGAGGGAGGTCATATGAAACTTAAATTTTTTGACATATTTATTGAGACCGCAAAGGTCCAAAATAGGTCTGAACCCTCTTGGGGACTAAGAAAAAATTGGAATAAAAACCTCAATTACATTCTGTAGGGGGGACTAATTCAACAGCTCCCTTGGAAATGAGCTTCTGTACCTCCAAGAGTATTTGAGTTTTGTGGGGGGAGCCCCTAGGGGGCTGGGGTAAGTGGAAGGATGGAAGAGAGCGGAACTGAATGGCATAACCCTGTTTGTTTATTTCTCTGACCCAGCGGTCAGAGGTGATGGAAGCCCAAGTGCTGTAAAAAAAGCAGAGACGGTTAGCGAAGTGAAGTGGACGCTCAGTATCTCTCCTGATCTGCAGCATATTAAAACTGCTGCTTGGGGGTTTGTCCAGATGAAGGAGTGGAGGAAAACCTGCCTTTTCCCCTTTGCTTAGTAAACCTCCTTCTAGGTTGAGAGGAGGGATTCTGTGGTTGCTGATACTGATACTGAGGAGAGAAGCGCCTCGCAGAATTGGAAGAATATGAGGGACGCTGTCCAGATGGATATTCATATGGGGTGTGGGAAGGGTAGAACCTCCTTTTGAAGGGTCGAATAACCCCGGTAGACCTGGCTGTTTGTGATGTTTCCTTTATCTTTTTCAGGGTGTCATCAGTGGTGGATGCAAACAGGTCCTCTCCATCAAAGGGTAAGTCTTCTATGCGTGTTTTATTTTCTGGGGCTAATGCTGTAGAGTGGAGCCACGCATGCCGTCTCAGGGTAATGGCCAAGATCATTCTCCTGATGTTAGAATCCGCAATATGCATCATGGCGGTTAGTTGAAACTGAGCCACCTGCATACCCTCTCTTTGCAATGCGGCAATCTGATTGGGGTCTGTAGCCCTACACAGTTGAGACCATAGCCAGTGCTGGTATCCGCACATTGCAGAGGCATAATTTGCAGCTCTAAGGGAAAGGGTCTCTGATGAGAAAGTCTTCCTCCCAATAACATCGAGGCATCTATCCTCTCTGTCTGATGGTGACATTTGGAGTCCCCCAGTCTTTGACTTGAGGGAGGCAGCAGCAATAACTAAGGAATTAGGGGCTGGATGCTTGTAAAACAGGTTAGCACCCTCCTTAGGGATTGCATATAAAGAGTCTGCAAGCTTGTTAGTAGGGGTGGCCAATGATGATTTAGCCCAGATGGATTTAGAAGTTTCCATCAACTGGTCGAACATAGGTAACATTATATGACCAGTTTCCCCTCTGCCTAGTACCCCAAAGACTGGTCCTGACTGAGTTTTATTCACTACTTTAGTTGGAAGTTTAGATAGGGCTGAAGCGAGCCTCTTTAGCATTGCCTGAAAGGCCTTGGTATCCTCAGTAGCGAGGGTAAGATTAGGGTCTGAGATGGCATTGGTTGGAGGGGGTGAGAAGGTTTCATCTTCCTCTAGAGGAAAGATGGAGGAGGAGGAGGAAGTGGAGGGCGATTGGGAGATCACAGAGGAGATCTCCTGACGTTGTGGTTGAGGCACTCATGTTTGAAGTTGCCCTGTAGGATCCCCAGTGAGGGGACTGAGGAAGGTGGATCCCCTAGGCTGAAATGACCGGGTGTCCTGTGTCTGCAGCAGCGGTGCCAGCGGTACCGTTGGAGCCGCGGGTTGTAAGCAGAGTGGCTCATCCGGGGGGAGGGGAGGGGGAAGGCGGTGACGTCTGATATTGCGTTGCCTGTTCTTGTACTGGTACCGGTTCTGGTGGTGGTCAAGAGATGGTCACCGAAGGGGTTGAATGGGGAGGAGCAGGTGGGATGTATCTTGATCCCTCTGCGCCCCCCTTGAGACAGCGGGTAGCATCTTCGAAATCATAGAAATCAGCCCTGGCAGGATAATGAGACCTGCTTCGAGAGCGGTACCCGTAGGAATCTGCGTAATGGTACCGACTACCCCCATATGGAGAACAGCAGGAGAAAGGTGATCCTGATCTTTGGTCTCTGTGGTACCGTGAAGATAGATCATGACACCCCGCCAGAGATCTTTGATGGTGCCTGTTCTGGCCCTCGCATGCCCTCATCTCTTGGTGAAGGATTGAAGGAGAGCAGGAGCGATGGTACCCCATACGGGAGAAAGAGCAGGAGACTCTATGTTGCTCAGTTTGGTGCTGTGGCTGTGGCTCCAGCAGTACTGCAGGCTGCAGTACCGGAGTGGGTTGTATGGGGTGGGGGTGGGGGTGGGGAGTTCTTTGCAGTTCAGAGAAAACTGTCTCCACCTCCAGTGTGNGCCTGTTCTGGCCCTCGCATGCCCTCATCTCTTGGTGAAGGATTGAAGGAGAGCAGGAGCGATGGTACCCCATACGGGAGAAAGAGCAGGAGACTCTATGAGGCTCAGTTTGGTGCTGTGGCTGTGGCTTCGGCAGTACTGTAGGCTGCAGTACCGGAGTATGGGGTGGGGGTGGGGGTGGAGCGGGTGGAGTTCTTTGCAGTTCAGAGAAAACTGTCTCCACCTCCAGTGTGCGAGGTGTTCCTGCCTCCTCCACTCTCCTGGAGCGGTCTTTCTTTTTTCGCAGTTCTGTCTACTCCTTTGCGCGTGAGGCACTCCTCGATGGGATATCGGTACCGGACAAGGCCAGTGCCAGAGGTGTGGCTGGTACCGGGGTTATAGCCAGTACCAGCTGGAGTTCTGCGCCTGCGTTGACCAAGACGTCCTGAGCACTCTGGGATGGGACCTCGGGGTTCATGGTGCAGGTGGGGAGTCTAAGCGGCCCCTCTTCGCCACCCTGAAGCACCTGCCGGGTTAAGATGTCCTGCAGCCGGCGTGCCCTCGCTCTTTTGGTTCTGGAGGAGAGGTTCGCCCAGAAGTTACATGCGCGGGTGTTATGGCCCTCTCCCAAGCAGGCAAGGCACTCGTTGTGTAGATCACTAATAGAGAGCGTTGCGGGGCACGAGCTGCAACGTTTAAAGCTTGGCTGCTTGGGCATAGTCCAGCCCACCACGGCAGTGCGACGAAGCCTGGGGGTGAACCCCGCAGGCTGGAGGTGAAGGCGCCGAAGCAAAGGTGTTTCCAAATCTTCTTTATTAATATAATATATCTTGTTCTTCTTTTAGACTACTGACAAGTACTGAGAAGTAGAAAGATATTCCAAGTATGACACAGTTGGAAGGAACTGAGGTGGTGAGGGCTCCTCCCCCTTTATATAGTCCCATTCTCACATGATCTGGAGCCCGCACTGTTCATGGGATGGGAGGGGGGAATGGGGGGGGCGGAGCCCTCATCATGTTCTAGTCTTTTCCAGGCTTTCTTCTGCCTGGAGACTGCTGGCAATAAGGTTTCCAGTGCCTGCAAAGCAGGAACTGAATCCCAAGAGTGAGAATCGCAGAGATCCTCGAAGAAGAATGAACGTTCTGGTATTGAACATGATTTGCTAGTGGCTACATGCCCAGTTCTAATGCCCATCTCCTGTGCCTACACGGTCACAGTTTGGTTTCCTGCTTTTCAGTCCCATCTCATGCTCCATCAATGCAGTCACTGATGTGCCCCTTGAACCCCCTCTTGTTGATTAGTCACATGATGATAGAAAAATCTGTCCCCTCTGAACAACTTGTGCAAGCTAGCAAGATCCCAAAGTTCTCGCAGAGCCATCCTCACTCGCAGTCTATGGCCCCAGTGTCACTGTTCCCATCATCTCCAGCTCTTGCCAGGTGTAGTGCTGCTACCTGCTCCATTCACTCCTCGTGCCCCTTTTCCTCTTGTTCTCATCAAGCTTGAGATCAGGTAGACCGGGACTGAAGGACCAAGCTCCTTTAAGGCATGCTTCACCATGGCCAGATCACACACTTTCATGAAAGTGATGGTTTCGTTCAGGTCTTCATTGCTCATCCCCATCCATCATATTCCCCTTTCCTCCCTCTGGCACCCATCTCAGCTTGCACCATGGCCCAGTTTCTGCATATGCTCTGACATTATAGCATATGGATGCCGCTTGATGCTGCCTGGGTTGCCCAAGCCCCTCTCCAAATGTCAGAAAGAGCCATAGTTTCCATTGTAAGATAAGGATTGAATCTTTGCACTATGAAAGGGTTAACCCTTATCTTACACCATTGGGACCCAGTTCCCAAGTGTGCAATCCACAGCTGGTGATGGGCACAATGTAGCATCTGCTGTGCCAAGGCTGCCATTGGGGGAAGCAGATGGGTGTTTCAGACCTTTAGTTGGCAGATGGCCTGCTTCACCACACTCACCATCAATTGTGTACCACAGGTTGCACCCACAGGCTGCCTACTCTGGGTGAGGCCACAGAGCTTGGGGTGCTGGGAGACCGTCATGGCCACATGCAGCTAGTTGACAGAGAGGAGGTCATGGAAGGCTTCGACCACATCTTTCCAAAACTGCATAAGCACAATTGATGGCAGCCATATTGCTATCATTTCTCTGCTCCTCCCCCAGGAAGGATGACTACCTCAACAGAAGGGGTACTTCTCTGTGGTGCTGCAGGTGGTGGTAGATCACAGGGCTTGTTTTGTGGATGCCTTGGCAAGGTGGTCTGGAAAAAACCATGTTGCCTGCATCTTTAAGCAGTCTCTGTTTTTTCTTGCATGGTGCACCAGAGAGTTTGGGCCAAAGAGCAATTGTGTTATTGAGAGGTTGCACATGAGGCCTGCAGTGTTTGGGGACCCCACCTATCCTCTAAAGGCATGACTCATCAAGGCATACCTGGTAGCCAGGACCGCAGAGCAGAAACCATGCAGCTGACAGCTCAGCTTCTCCCAAGCATTAGGGCTTATGAATCAGCACTAGTGAGCCGTGGCATTGAGGATAGACTTTCAGCTGGACAGTGCATCTCTGCTGACCATGGCAGCCTGTGTTTTGCACAACATTTGTGAAACTAATAGGGAAGCTTTGTACTACCAGCCTCCCCCTGCCCAGAACCCTGTGCCCCTGTTTTTCAAACAGCCCAACAGGGAAGAACAGCCCATAGCCTGTGAAATAAGGGATGTGTTGTGCTGCCACATCAAGCAGCAAGCACAGCCCACTGACAATCTTAACAAAAAAGTTTCCTTTTGCTACAATATATGCTGTCTCGTGTATTACTATTGGTGTTGCTTGTCAGGCTTTCATGGGCTGTTCAAAAGAAGAATTTTATTTCCCCGGCCCATTCCCCACCTGACCAGGCTGCTCTAACGCTCATCTATGTGCTGGCTGCCCCAAGATGGAGGCACCTTGAGCCCCTGCCCACCTCTGAAGCTAGGCCCTGCCCAGCCCACCCCCACCCACCTGGGACACTCCAGTGGCCCCGGGTTTACTTGGGTGTGTCCGCATGGAGTGCTTCACATTTCCTGACTTGCTGCAGTGAGGAGTGGCGCTGGAGTGGCCCCGGGGTGAACATCTGGAAGGCACCCAGTAGATGAGCAGGCGAATCTGGGGTCAATGTGAGGCAAAGACTCAAAACAGCCATTGTGCCACACCACCCCTTGCCACTCCCATGGGATACTTGTTCTTGGGGAGATGTTACTCCAGGTTTCTGTGTTCTAATGAAACCATAATCTCTCTCTGTCCCTCCCAAATTTACTAAAACCTATTGGGACCCCAGGACAGTCACTCCAGACAAGGACAACCAGTATAGAGACACTGCATGGTTAGCATCTCTGGCAGGGGAATGACAAATGTCATGGTTGGACGCAGGTACTCCATAAATTTACCTCCTCAGGGCAGTGGACAACGATCTGCAGTTTAGACTTGCCACTAATCTCCTGCTAACAGGGGCCAGTTGCGAGCAAGTCTTCTGTGACAGGAAAATCACCAGCGAGATTCACACAAGTGAAAGGTAATGTCATCGCTTGAAAATCAATGTCTTGAGGTGCAGGTATCTACCTCTCATAGGACCTCATCTCTCCCCAGGGCAACTGTAGTCTGATACAACCATTACAAGCTCAGTGTGTCTACAGCCACAGCGGTGGAGTGGGAGTCAGGACTCCTGGACTCTAGTCTGAGTTGTGTCCTTGTCTGGCTGGGGGAACTTGATGGATTGCTTCCCCCTTGTCTGCCTAGTCCAGGCATGGGCAAAGTTCCCAAGCCCAAGAACCACATACCAAAACTTTCATTTTGCTAAGTTGTAAGACAAATTACATTGATCACAGGTTTCCTCGATACCAGGGATGGGGCTGAGGCTTCCCCCTAGTCCTCTTCTTCCCAGCGCTTTGGTTCCCAGGTGGTCTGGCAGGTTTGAGCAGCAAGTGCAGGGCACATTCCCCCTGCTCCCCCATAAGGCTCCAGCAGCAGAAATGGCAGCTCAGCTTCTCTTGCTCCTTAAGAAGCCGCATGGACGCAGCCAAAGGCCGTCAATCCTGGTGAGAGCAGCAATACAGGTGCCCAAGAACTGCACGCATCTCCCAAGCTACCATTTCCCCGCCCCTGGAGTCTCTCATCTGTGAAGGAGACGTAACACTTACTCACTGTATGTGCTTTGTAGGTGTTTGCAAGTAGTCTCAATTAACTTTTCATTTGCCAAGGTTCCAGATTATCTGGGGTAATTCGAAGTGCAGAGGCTGTGATAAGGGCCGGCAATGTGTCCCCACCCGCTGATTGGATAGGCTGCTCTGCCAAGGACATGTGTACAAGAGGTTGTTGAGAGACTGGGATTGGTTTAGGGAGGAGCTTGTTCTTCTGTTCAGAGACCACCAGAAAAGGGGGTGGGTTTGGGGTCATGTCCAGCACAAAAGAGCTGAGATCGGCAAAAAAGAATTGCACTGACCCATCAACTGCTGTTTTCCAGCCTCCACCCAGCTCCATTCTACTTGAAGCTCTTCAGCTGTGACCTGAGGACCATTGTTTAAACTGGGTTCTCAGCAAGCTAGAACATGCCTTTCAAGGTTTAAGTAAGTTTGGCTAGAGGCCATGCTGTTACCCCTGTAACATGCAGTTTATTACACGGGCCACTTACTAGGCCTTTCCCACAAAGTCAGTTATTCATGCCAGAGAAGTCAATCTTTCTCCTCTTGCACTCCTCCTCTCTCTCCTCCTTAGTCATCTTGTTGTAGCGCTCTGCCATTTCTCTAAGCCCTGTCACGCTGACCCACCACAGACAAATTAAAAGGACTCAGTTGCTTCCAGTTGAAAACCCCCCTTGCCTTGTGTGCCACAAAAAAACCAAAAACCTGCTTGGGGAATGCAGATTCCCTATCTGTGCATGTTAAGCCTGGTCGTTTGTGGATCCGACCACCGCTGCCACCATGTGTGACAAAACGCAGTAAGGGGCGCTATACAGCGAAGCCACCTGCCTTACTGGGTTACGTCTAAAAATCGCTGCCACCACCGGGAACCAGGAAACTAAAGGGATTCACACCTTCCCGGATATGTGAACCCCCAACACAACTCTGGCTCTTCACCCACAGCTCCCCAGGCACCCCTCTTATTGAGGTCAGTCGCCCTAGGGTCGTTCGCCCTAGACAGAGCTGCAGAAAACTGTGTGTCTTGCAAGGACTCCCGGGGGTGGGGGGGCAGTACAAATCCTTCTAACCCTTAAGGCTGTCAGAGGCTTTTCTTTTCAGCTGCTGGTCCTTAAACTTCAGACATAGACACATCCTGTTTACAAAACAAAAGAGGTGCTTTATTTGACAAAAGCAGAAAAACAGGTTTGGCAACAAGGCTAAGGGAAAAGGCTTAGGATAAAGGTAGAAGCAAACTTCAAATAGAGTCTCAAATCTTTGGGGATCGGGTGTCCCCTAGTTTGGGTAGCCACCTCCTAGGACTGAGGGTAGAAAGGCAGTTTCCGGTACTTACAGGTTCATTCTTATCACTTGTGCAGGTAGCAACCAGTGGGGCACGTCTTAGCTGGCTCCCTGCCAGCAGCGTGTTGCAGTTTCGAAAGAGAAAGCCAGAGAGGGTGGAAGGGGTGTGGCCTGGCTTTTTAAGCTCGACCCCTCCTCCCCTTTGGGAATTGCCCCCAGGTAGGGGTTTCTCCAGTCCAGGTGAACTGCCTGAGCCCTCTGACCTGTGATGTCACTTAGGTGACACATCATGGAGTTCACCTTGAGATACTGATCCTTGTCCTTGGCTTTTGGAGCATGCCCAGAACACTTGTCCCGTGACCTTGCATTTGTCCAGGCCCCGGGGGGGGGGCATTGATAGGGTGTCGCAGAATGTTTGTCTAGGGTACTCTGGTAGTGAAACAGGGGCATTTTGCCAGTCAGTACTGAAGCTCTTGCAGTCAGAAATACTTGCAAAACAGCAATGGGCTGTCTGTCACTGGAAAGACCAGACAGGGAAAGAGATGCACTGAAGAGTGGATCAGAAGGCTGAGAAGGGGGAAGAGGAGCATATCGCTACAAGATGAAAAAAGGTCAAAAGCAGAGGAGTGGTCATAAGCAGAGAAGGGAAACTAGGTCTGTTTGGGAGCTCTTGAGTGGAAGGGAGAGAGTCTGCCACCCTGACAGGCAGCGGGCGAGAAGGTAATGTTGGGATTTCTGGGATGGGATTCAGAAGAAGCAGTTGATTCAGAGCCAGTATGGTGTAGTGATTAAGAGTGCACTACTTGGACCAGGAGGTTGGGGGAGGCTCCCCTCCCCTGTTCAAGTCTCACCTTAGCCATGAACTCACTGGGTAACCTTGGGCCAGTCACAGATCTCTCAGCCTAACCTACCTCACAGGGTTGTTGTGAGGATTAGAGTGGCCAGATATGAAATTTTTAGAGGACCCTTATGAGAAATACAGGTTGCAGAACTGCATTGGCTCCAAACAGCCCTGCACCCTGTATTTCTCATGTGTCCTAAGAGCGGAGTTAGTTAGTTATTTGTTAATCTTACAGTTAGTAAGTTAAAGAATTGTAAGCCACCCTGAGTCTAAGGGATAGGGTGGGATAAAAAATCAAAATCAATAAATAGTCTGATTCAGTCAGAAAGTCATAGGAGGCATGAAGTCAGCGAACAGAGACAGTGCATGAGACAGGGAGCAGGAAGAGCTTACTAGAGCTGAAGTGAAGATGAGGTCAGTGTCTATCAAAAAGAAGTTAGAGGGTGATACGGGAACTGTTTAGAAGTTGGAAATCGGGTAGAGAACAGGGAGAATGAGGGCTTGGCCATAAAAGGGGGAAGAATCCCCATGGGGCTCAAATTCCCACTGGACCCGTTACCATTTTCATTTTGTTCACAGATTGTGCTGTGGCCCTCCATGTTGGCATGGTTAAAGACAGAAGAAGAAGAGAAAATGCCCTTGTGTATACTTGCTGGAGGCGGCAAAAGGATGCATTTAGCAGGGTGGTGAAATCTGAAAAGATGTCATTGGTATCCATGTTAGCAGAAGGCTAACATCAGTGTAAATAGGTAGGCCTTGATTTATCACTGATAAGTTAGGAAGAGCTTCCTAACAGTAAGAGCTGGTAAAACAGTGGAACAGACTGCCTAGGGCGGGGGTGAGCTCTCCTTCATTGGGGGTTTTCAAACAGAGGCTGAACGGCCGTCTGTCAGGGACGCTACAGCTGTGGATTTCCTGCACTGATCAGGGGGTTGGACTAGATGACCTCTGAGGTACCTGTTTACAGGGCCCCGTAATCTGCAAGATTGTGGGGAATTAGTGTGGACCCTAGACAGGAATATGAGGGGTGCCCTGCTACACCCAAACCTTTCATGGAGTCAAGTACTCCTATTTTTATACCTGCCCTCCACACACTCCCTTATAGCCAGGCCTGGATGCACCAGCCAAGGGCTTCTCCCAACAAGGGTGGGTCCCTTTGAACAAAAGTTATACCAATTAACAAAAGTTCAACCCTAGAAAGAGCCCACCTGAGTGCAGCAATTCAGGCTCCCAGTGGAGGTGATGCCTACTCTCCTTCGAGCAGCCTGGGTCTCGAGTAGTTCCAGTCAGGGGCCTTAGTTAGGTCTGGGCTAGGTTTCAGTCCTGGCAGTCTGGATCGTAGAGAGCTCTGTCTCTCCTGCTGTCTCCGCCTATTGCTTTCTAAGTCTTTCAAGTCTCCTTTAAATAGTCCTAGGCTAGGCCTTTAAGTTTGGCTCTTAAAGGGATATCGTCCCCTCTTCCTCCTTTTTGTCTTAACTATATACTAATTTGTTCTTTCTTGTATGCCATCTTGTAGCAGCACTCTGCCACAGTCCCTTCCAGCTCTAAGATTCTATGATAGAGTTCAGGGTTCTGCAAAAGAAAAGGGGGTGGGTTTGGGGTCATGTCCAGCACAAACTGATTAGGTTCCCTCTCTACTAGTTACCTATCCCCTGTTCCAGAAGTCTGGTTTTTAAAATTTTGTTTTTAATTTTTTTTTAGTTTTTATTGTGTATAGATCTCAGTGAACAGTCCATTTATACATTGATAAAACAAGAGTGTGGTACAAACCAATAGGATTAGTGCCCAAGTCCTGGCATATAGATGGGCTCCAATCTCTCTTGACAGTAGGTTGCTACACATTTCTGACCATTTACAACTTCACTTCCACAATAAAGTTATGAATTTATCCACTACCCTTCCCTATTCCCATCCTATCCCACACCGTATTAACCTTCAAAACATTTTGACAAACGACATCCTCAACAGAGAGAAAATTAAAAAAAAGGGGGGGAAGGAAAAACCTCCCCGCACAGGGGCCCTTTATGATCTAATTCAAACTAAATCTGTTGTAGCATAATTGTGGTTTTGTTCTTTGTTTTAATCCCATGGGGGGAGAGAAACAGCCAACATGGCATCCAAACTGTGTAGAAGGCTTCCAACTTGTTATTTAGATCAGCAGCAATCCTTTCCATTGATATTAGGTAGGTACCATAAGCGGCTCAACAAGTCTTTTTTTGTAAGAACTCGCTTTGTCTTCCAGTGAGAGGCTATGACATGCAAGGCTGATTTGATTACATGCTTCTTTTTTGTTCTTATGAACCGAGCTCCTAGGAAAGGTTCTGAGCAATGCTAGGGCTGGTCTGAAGGGAAAATAAAGATCAGCAACCTCCTCCACTAGTTTCTACACCGTCAGCCACAGAGGTCTCACAAGCGCACAGCTCCACCATGGAGCCTACTACCCCACTTCCCCTCCAACATAGATCGGAGGCAGACGGATTAGTCCGCCTGATACCCTCAGGAGCCATGTACCATCACATATAAAGCTTCATTTGTACTTCTTTCATTAGAAGGGATTTGCTTCACTGCCTCGGGATTTAAAAATACTCACTATTCGTGCATATAATAAAAAATCTATTTTAACGCCTGTGCCTGTTTCCAATTCATCCTTTTCCATAAGGTGTCTCTTCTTATACAGGTGCCTAGCCTGAAACTTTCCTCCCCTTTCCATTCTGGTGAAGAGCTGCCACAAGGGATCTCCCATGCCCTCTGTTAAAAGTTTGAGGGGTGCATATGGTGACTTTTCTATGTCAATATCAGCCCTCCGCTGGATAAGTCTCCAGACTCAAAATGCATGGGGGATGAACGGGTGTCCACCCACTCTTAGTGATGGTATTTTATCTTCCCAGTACATAAGGTTTAAGGCAGGGGATGCCACGTGTATCTCGCTCAATAGTAGTCCAACAAGGGTCTGCAGCTTTCCAAAACCATTTTTTAATGGCTCTGATTGTTGCCGCATAATAATATAATTTTACATTTGGAAAGTTCAGACCCCCCATTGCCGTGTCAGAATAAAGAATCAACCTGTGCACTCTGGGTCTCTTCCCCTTCCATATGAAACAGGAAAGTATTTTGTTTATTTTATTAAAGTAGTAATCCGATATTTTTATTGGTAGGGTTGAAATTAAATATAATAATTTAGGGAAAATCATCATCTTTACTAAATTGACACGCCCTAGCCAAGAGCATTGCAGTGTTTGCCAGCTTTCTATCTTTGTTTGTATTTCATTTAGCAGGGGGAAGAAATTATCCTTATACAGCTTATATGAGTTCTTGGATATTTGGACACCCAAATATCTGAGTCTTTCATTAGCAATTTTGAAGGGGATAGGACTACTGATGCCATGGCTTTGATTTTATGGACCATGAAAGAGTAATGCTTGTGATTTGGCTAAGTTGACCTTGCACCCAGAAATTTCCCCAAATTGTGTTAGTAATTCAATTAGTCTAGGCACCGAGTGTATGGGGTCTAATATAGAAATCATGGCATCGTCTGAATACATAGACAACTTATGTTCCACCTCTCCAATCCTGATTCCCCTGATGTTAGCATTTAGTCTCATCGTAATGGCGAGCGGTTCCACCATCAAGTCAAATAATAGAGGAGAGAGGAGGCAACCCTGACGGGTGTCCTGCTCCAACTTTGTGTCCTCTGAACATGTTCCATTCACTAAAAGTTTAGCCTGAGGGTGCAAGTACAGCTTCTTAACCCATTCCAAAATTTGCCCTGAATTCCCATTAACTCCATTGTCTTAAACAGGTAATGATGCTCTGTCCTGTCAAATGCTTTATCTTCATCAAGCGAGACCAGTATGGTGGGTGTTCTGTTCTTTTGAATGTGATATACTAAGTCCACCACTTTCCTAATGTTATCAGTTCCTCTGCGTTCAGGTATGAAACCTGCCTGGTCTGGGGTAATCAAAATCTTAATAACTTTTTGCAGCCTACTGGTGAGGATTTTAGTGAATATTTTTAGGTCAACATTAAGGAGAGAGATTGGTTGGTAGCTCCCACACAGTTCCGGATCTTTTTCAGGCTTGTGACAAGCGCATCATAGCAAGTTGTAGGTAGTTCTTCTGTATTCAGGAAGGAGTTGTATACCCGTGTTAGTATTGGGGCTATTATATCTGTATACTGCTGGTAAAATTCCAAGAAGTAGCCGTCCGGTCCACACACTTTATTTTTAGGGAAGCTAGCTATAGCCTCCTCCACTTCCTCATGTGTAATGTGCTGATCCAGCTCCCCTCTTTGCTCATTGTTAAGTTTAGGTAGTGGCAATTTTTGTAAAAAGTCCTCAATTTTTCTCCCCTCCGGTTTGGTTGTAGTATATAGCTCTTTATAGAAGAGGGAGACGCAGTCTCTAATCTGCTCCATTTGTGTCATTTCAGTGCCCGACGAGTGACGTATCTTACCTAAATGAGCTTTCGACCTTTTTTTTTTTTTTAACTAACCATGATAATATTTTATCTGATTTATTTGATTTCTCGTAATAATAATGTTTGGTGTATCTCACTCCTCGCACAATTGGTTATTATTCAGCCACATTTATCTGTTGCCTAAGTGTCATATTTTTTTCTTTTTCCTCTACAGTACGGTGGGTTTTATTAATTCGGTCCAGCTGCCTGAGTTGTGTATACAATTCTGTAGTCGTTTGGCTTTTTTCTTTTTTTTAACTTGGCAATTGCAGAAATATACTGCATTGCCGAATCCCAGTATCACTCCTGCTTTTTTCCTGGATGAAGATGAAAAAAACATCTGGTGAAAGAACTTATTTTGAAATCTAACTTGGTCACGCTGCAATAGATGTGATTCCTACAGTGCCACTATCTCTAACTTATTTCTTTTTATCCACTGCCAGACTCGCTTCCTTTTTGTTGGACAGTTTAGCCCTCTAACATTGAGGGTACCAATTTGTAGTTCAGTCATCTGGGTCTTTTTGGTTCCCATTCTTGTTATATACACCCTTTGTTCTGCCATTTTATGTCCCATGTTTTGGGCGGTGAGTGAGCCACTCCACTCCTCTGTTCTCCATTCTACCCTTCTGCAAGGTCCCTGTGCAAGAAGGAAAAAAGAAGAAAGGAAAAAGGAAAAGCAGGGGAAAAACAACAAAGAAAAAAGGAAAGAACGCTTCCATCTTAACCATACCCCATTTCCACCCTTTCCCCTGCCCCATACCCCCACTACCCCGACATGTCTCTCCCTCTGTTCCCCTTCCTAAGTCTCTCCCCCAGCTCCTGTCTCTCAGATTGTAAGCCCTAGGGGCAGGGACCATGTCTATTTTATTACTTTGTAAAGAGCCAGGTACACTGCTAGCGCTATATAAATGTTTGTTAATAATAATAATAATAATAATAAGTTCTCACCACCCTGAAAGTCCACCAGTGGTCCTGCACCTTCCAGGCCTTATGCTTCTAGTGGTTGCTCAATAACATTGTAGGCAGTGGTATCACACCCACCTGCCAATGAAAAATCATTACCTTACTTAACTCCTTTTCTGTTTATATTACTACCCCCCAAATGTTGTGAATACAAACAACAACAGCTACCCCACCAAACTTTATGGAAACTTTACAATCAGAAGCAGTTTTATATCCATTTGCCAATCTAGGTTTTCTTAACCAAGCAATTCCTAAGTTTACCAAAACTGAGACTCTCCTTCCTTCTATCAGAAATGGACAGTTCTACATAAATCTATAAGAAAAAGGGTCTCACCAGTAGAAGTCCTTCAGCTTCTGCCAGGTTCTTATCATTTTATAGGGTCTATCCCCCACCCCTTATAGTCTCTTGTGCAAACCTGGACGCACTGCACTCTTCCGCCATCTGCTGATCCAACATCTTAATACCAACACAGCAAAAAAATGCTCTCGTCCATGTCTGTCGCTTTTTCAGCTTGCATTTCCACTTCCCCATAGCTTATGCAGGTCTTGATCTCCTCAGGGAGTCTTTCAACTGTAGCAGATGTCTGTCAACATACAGGAGAAGGTCCTTTTCCTCCTGAAATGTATGTCTCCCTCCACCATGCATGAACGAGAATTTGGCGGTGGGTCTCATCTGCGCTTCAATCCCTTCTTTGAAGATCTCAAAGTACTTGTGCCAACGTCTTATCTTCTCCATCATTTCAGCAGACCAGTCTTGAGATATCTTGAGTTTTTGCCCCCAAAATTCCAGTTTTCGCTGCTTGCGTGCAGCAGCCAAAATATTTTCTTTATCCACAAATCTCAGGAATTTGATAATAGATCTAGGGGGATCTTTTTCCTTGGGTTTGGCTCTGAGTGCCTGGTGTGCCCTTTCTATTTCCACACTGTCCATATCTGGATTGTCTGGGAAGAGCATGAGCAGTATTTTTTTCACCAAAGCAGGCACGCCCTCTTTTCAGCCCCTTCTGGGACTCCATTGATCCTTAGATTCTTGCACCACCCCGTTTTCTAAATCCTCTGTCCCCTCCACCCCCCCAGGTTATGACGTGTTTATCGGCTGCACCCAGGCGATTGTCCTGTGCAAATTCTCTGTCCTCTAGGGCGCCTCACCATGCTTCTAGGGCTTCAACTTTATTGTCCAGGGTGTGCACCTTTCTGTCCATTGCCGTGTGGGAAGCCTCTAGCTTTTGCACACATTCCCGGCTTCCCTGAGATCTGCCTTTATATCTTTCATCAATGCCTCTATATTGGCAATGTTGGTGCACACCCCCGTCATCTCCCGCTCTCCCTCCTCTGCTGCCGTTTTCTCGGCCTGTTCTGGGCTACCATCACGGCAAGTCCCTGAAGTCTCCCCTTTGGAATTACCTTTTCCGGGCAAGGATTTTACCATTTTTCTGTTCCTCCTGCTCCTTCGTGGTTCCCGTTTCATCAGCTCTACTTTTGGGGGGTGTACATTTTAGTTTATCCCTTTTAAAAAAGGAGTAATAATATGGGTCGCACTGGAGCTTTCACCAAGTGCAGCTACTTTCCACGTATGCCCCCTGGTGGTCCAAATCCTTAAGAAAACATGCACCACAGCCACAGCCCAATAAAAGAGTCTGCTTAAAAATCTATCTACTACAAGTAGCACACAATTTTAGGTCGTTTGAAACAAATGAAATAAGGAATGTTTAAAAATGTAAGCAATGGAATGAGTAAGTTTGCACTTTGGGTACCTTAAGGGAAGTTATCTTCAGGTACTTCCCTTAGGCTCTTCTTTCCCTTAGGCTGTTTATTTTAAAGTCAGAATAATAATTTTGTGTAAATGATTCTACTGAGAACTACTGTATTAATTTTAAAATGTTTTTATTAGAGAAGCTGAAAGTTTTATCTCAGGACGGACAATTACATAATGATCTCTTTTCATTTATTTGTTTATGGGAATACGTAGAATTGGTTTGTACAAGCATATACAACAACTTTATTGGTGTTTAGTATACTGGAATCAGTAATCTGATTGCTCTCTAAACTACCAGTTTTCCATGCATTCTCCTGTGTATGGCAGCATGGATAATTCCAAGTGGACTGCTTACATGCACTGTTCTACATTGTGACTACAGCAAGTTTTTAAAACATGCAAATTAATAATGTAGCAAATAGTTTTTATATCTAACAGACATAAAAAGTTTATTCCTGATATGAAATTCTGAAAATCTGCATAAATATTTGGTGTAAAATTAAATTAGTTATGTACTTTTTCTTTTTAACTAGAACTTGGAGTATCAAGAATGTCCACACATTTCATATACACATATATATAGGTCTTGTTAATTAATCCGATAATATTCTGTGCCACACACTGAATCAGTATTTATTGGTCATATAGTATGCATTAGAGTCATAACTGGTGTTTGTACCACATGCAAATGTAATCCCATTACTAATCTTGTCAAGGTAGCAACATGAATGTGATTTTCTACAATATTGTGATCTTAAGTGTATAAATACTTTGTACATTTTCACAGTTACAAACTTTTGCCGACAGCAATTTAACAATCTTTAATATACAATTAATTGTAATATTTGGGATCCGCAACAAAAGGATCAAAATGCAATCTCTATACAAGCAATGTAGGATGTAAACTTTTCTTAAAGTGCCTAACACATAATTCCTTTAACCTTAGAGCACTGATTAGTTTTGGCACATGTGCAATGTATTCCCATCATGTTAATTTTTCAACAGTCTTTACAACTTATCAGCTTCCTACCGACATAATAGAGTTGATATGGCACTTGCTGTTGACACAATGGGAATGTGGAAATGCATGCCTACAAAGTTACTCTTCTAAGAGGCCAATCTAAGCTTCGTGCACGTACGCTGTGCACACGTTGTACATATGCACCTTGGATTGGCTCTTAAGAGTTTATTCATTCTACTGAAAAATGTCTTGATAGACTGTATTTTCCAAAATGGGAACTTACCATTTTCAACTACTTAAAGTTTGTCACTTCTTAAAAATGTCCTTGTGACAGAAAATCACCAAGAGATGAGTCTTCTGCTATCTTAAAACTCATCCAACTGATTACAAAACATTTTTAAAATCATTGTGTAGAAGATGCATAAAAGGCTCAATGCTACAAAATGCCCAGTACTTTTGGAGAAGGAATGAGTATCTGCTGGCTTTCAGAGCCGTGAAGGATTGGGACAAATGAAATAACATACCAACATGAGAAAAAAGGAAAACAGCATGTTGTGTATCTGACAGTAATTATAGCATCATCTGTGATGAGAAGATATAGCTGTACTTTAGGGCCTGATCCTATTATCCCCGTGCAGACAAAATCCCCAGTAAGATGAATGGGAGTTTTTCCTAAGTCCAGAGAATATGATTTGGCTTCAAACCATGTGCCTCTTTTTAAGTGTTCATGCTTGGCCAAGGAAATGCAGTACTCAAAATGTTAAAAAGAATATGTAAAATCTCAAGTCTGGGTGATCTGTGGATACACTTTATATTAAATTGAAGGGAAACAAAAAGGCCGGCTTTCCACCTTCAGGGAACATGGTCTGAATTTTGTTCTGGGAATTGAAGGATCCTTCAGTTTGCATGTTGGAGCTTTACACCACAGTTGCTGGCCTGCGGTCCATCTCTGCTTCCAGCTTCACCATCTGCTGCATTTCCTTTGCCTGCAAGCCAGAACAGCCACATGGTTACATCGTGAGACAGTACAAGAGAGACAGCTCCAGGTTTGCAACTCTGCTGAACCTATGGTGTTACTGAGAACATGGCTCTGGGGGCTTGGTCGAGATGAGGCACAGAGTAAGGCTTCTTGGCTGAGACTCAACCAAGGCAAAACTGAAGTAATGCTGCTAGGCTGTAGAAAGCAAGTGGAAGAAAACGAGACATGTATGGCACACAAAACCCACTCAGGTTTGCAAGTGGAAAGCCTGGCTGGCTGGTCAGAAAATGGCTGAGGTAAAGACATGTAAATCCTCAAGTGGCCTGGAGCCTGTAACTGTCTCTTCTGGTTGCATCACACCTTGGTCACTTTTAGTTCAGCCTCTGAGAAACCCCTGAATATGGAAGATGGAAGCCCAGATAACGTGACTGCTAATTTCTTAAGTGCCACATTTCACCACAAGATGTGTTGTGATTTCTGTTGTCTCCTGTGTGCTGATTGTGTCAGGGACACAATCAGGGCCCACCCTGAACATAAGTAAAACCTTGAACTGTATTCATCAGCCCCACCGCACTTTTTAGTGGCTTGGAGAGGTTTCAGATCCACTCCACTGAGATGTCTCAGCCCCATCACACTTCTTAGTGGCTTGGAGCCACTCCTGCAGCAAGTGGGAAGCTGGCCATCTCACCCTACAGATGGCTCCGCAAGGTGCGGAGGGGGGCTGGCTTGGAGCCCACTTGCACTATGCAGGTGCCCAGACATGCTGCTACCCTCCTCTGCCCCTATGCCAGCTCCATAAGTGAGCAAGGAGGGGTTGGTGCTGGGCACCCACTGCTGGAGTGGGAAAACATGTTCCAACACCAATTCCCCTTCCCTGCTCCCTGCCTAGGGGGAGCAGGTAGGAGCTGTGGGTGGGAGCGTGCCTGTTTAGTGCTGTTAGGGCCTGGGAAGGGGTGAGGCTTTAAGCAGGCAGGACTTCTGTCTGCTCCCCATCAGCCCATCAGGATTTTTCCATGATTGCCCTTCAGCTTGGGAACTCATTATTCTTAGCTTGAATTCATTCATGCTGGCAACATTGGGCATACGTTCTCCTGCAGGCTTTGAGGATGGGGAGGTATCTGCTACACAGACACACACAAACTGTTTAATGTTTTAGGTACTATTTTGGTAGGCTTCCAAACTTTTCCCGAGGAATGTAAGCGAGAGAAAGGGGATGACAATTTTTATAGTTTAGATATTTCACCGAAACTTGTAACAGTTTCCTAAGACAAAGAAAATGCACTTCTCTACCATGAAGCTACCACTCTATTATTTAAGGCCTGCTGCAAAAGCTGAGGTAAGGAAGCTTATAAGCTCAAGGGTGGAAACAATTTTAAATGAAAAGTGTTAGGCACCACAAATATGGATGTTTCTACTAGCTCCCCTCTTATATGGGCTAGTGAATTTGTCTTATTGGAAAGATTGTGTGTTATAACAAGCAGAGGATGGACTTATACTAGACACTAAAGATGTTTATCAGTTTAAAAAAATAAGACCATACTCAGGCACGCAGCCAGATATGCAGCCTGTATATACAAAACGGAGCAATCACAGATTTCAAATAGAGATTTAGCTCCATAATTCTCCACTAGGCAAATGTTCCAGCGCAGCAGACATGCCCTTCTCTGAAACGGGTTCAAGATTTTTCTGATTCATATTTCAAAAACTGAGTGGACAATTAGGACAACAAGGGCAACAGTGATAAATATTTCTAAAAGATTAAATCCCTTGTTTCTTTCAAATGATTTAAGAGTTTGAAATCAATGAAGAAGTAAATTTTAAAATGAAAATATGGAAACATAACAATGCATGATTCAACACATGGAGATTCTTTTGAAATGCTAGTACTGACTTAAGAACGTAAGAAGTGCCATACTGAGTACTTGCCCATTGAGCCCAGCATCCTGTCTCCGACAGTGGCCACTCTCAGTTGCTTCAAAGTAGTACCCAATAGGTCATAATGGAGTCATCCATTTCCTTCTGTTCACTTCCTGACAGTCAGAAGTTACATCCCCCAATTTACCTGGCTAGTAGCCATTAATGGACCTACCCACCAGAACTTATCTAATCCTCTTTTAAACCCAGCTACGTAGTCAGGCCTTGACCACGTCAGCCTGGGTGTATTCTGCAACTGAAATGTTGAAAACAAAATGCAAACTCTTGGTCACAACTTTCATTTACTTTTAAGTAGCTGAAGCAAAGTCCTGTGACCTGTTTGAAGAGACTACTGAGTGAATGTAGTTCGAGGACACCCTGCTTGCATGGTTTTACCAAATGCATATGCAAGTGAATTAAACTAGAGCAACATTTCCAAAAGTCCCACTATTTTTCATTGAGACGTAGCACTTGCTCATGTGAGGCAGGCTACTCGAGGCTTCTTTACCCCATGGCAATTTTCCTTGGCTGTAGCATGCCCCACCTCAGAGTATTCACACAAGTCTGCAGTTCTGGGGCAGCCATATCACCAGTTCAAAAGAGATTCCTGACTCAAAGTGGGGTAGTTTACTCCAGGATTACCTCAGGCAAATTACCTGAAGTATGCAGGATGTCATGGGCATGCTCCCAGCAGCTACATTGGAATATAGGGAAATTACTGAGGCAAAAGGCTCTTGTGAAGAAGAGCTCTAAAGTGCCAAAGTTACAGTTAGAAGTGGGGTTTAGGCTCCTAAGCTGTTCAGATGCACAGAAGCCCCATGAGATTCATTTCTGAATACATTCAGAAATGAATGGGAGTTATGTGCTGCGTACCCTCAGAACCCTTTGAACCGAATGGGATTGTGAGACATTACAAAACTTTGGGTAAAAAGAGACGTGACAGTGGCCTGCTTTGGACCAGACCTCCGCTGCACGTAGGTGCCGCCAGATGTTTGCCCAGGATTGCCCCGGGCCATGTCACCAAATTTAAATGTCTCTAAATAAATATAGTATGTATGAACAGACTAGGTTTGAAGAGCGGGAAAACCTCTGCGATCACAGCCTGGGTTAAGGCCTGCCCGTCACCACAGCGGGCTATCATGTTTGTTCCCAGGCCGCCAACCCGTCCCGGGGCCGCCATGGCTGGCTGTCATTGGTTGCCATGGCTGCCTGTTACAGTGGGGGACAGGGTGCTGGCTGCAGCGGGAGGTTGGCTGACCAGCCACATGTTCGTGCTTCTCCCTGCTCTTTCCTGCACCCTGGCGAGCTGACCCAGCCTGACCATGTCCACTGCGGTTTTCCTCCCCAGGCCGGGCTGTTGCCAGGGCTGCCATCACATATGTTTTTAACCTTTGTGTTTTGTATGTATGTGTGCCAAGGGAGAAAATATCTGCCTCTTAGAATGCTGGTGTTTTCCAGACTACCAGCCACATTAATGCTTGATTTAAATGTCTCTAAATAAATGTAGTATGTGTGAACAGACTCGGTTTGAAGAGAGGGATAATGCTAAATTATTGTCAATTTAAACATCCAGTCAGCTCAGAAAATATTACACAACTGAAAGAGCTGTTCTAATGTCATTCAAATATATATTAATTTTAGTCCAAAAGCTTAATATGGAACTCTTACAAGTGATGGTTATTAGGAAATGAGAATAGGACAAGATACGTTAAGAGTGTGATTAACAGATTCCTTGTAATGGGGCTGCAAACTGAATTTGAAAGAGCTGGAAGACTCTTTTCTCCAGCCACTAAAAAGCAAAGTGGTATTATGGGGGATATTACTTTTATTATTGTTATGCTTATAGATGTACGAAATCTGGCTTCGTCTGTCTATCAGCATTAACAGCATATGCCAACACTAAAATAATTTTCTTAATCAAGAGATGATCCTTACAGACAGAGTTTAGAATTTCAAGTTAGTTGCTACTAATATTGTACAGTACAAATGATTCACCAAAGGTTTCTTATCTTTATTACTCTTAGAATGTGGCTGTAGATTTGATATGTTACATGATAACATGCTTCTATAATGTCAGACTCTTCAATAAGTAAATATTAACATTACATTCATTATGTTAATGGCACTTCCCAGTGGCTACATTGACAAAGAGTGCTCTAATGAGAATGATTTAATTTAGAGGGAAAGCACACTGAAATAGCAGCTTGCTTATTATAGATCAATCCTACCTTGTCTTTGAGAGACTGCATGACAGGATTTCAAAAGCTGTTTATACAAAAATAATAATGTCAAAATTGAGTAATACAACAGGAAGCAAATAAAATGAATGAAAAACAGATGAGACTGAGAAATGAATGCAAGAAAGGTACATAAAACAAAAGTTCTTAAAAACTTATGCTGAGGGGTGTTCCTACCTATAGCTTTACTATCCTGGAGTGTTATCTGCTATGAAAAACATCTCTGCTAGTTCGAGAAGGAAAGAACATTCAATTTAATACAAAACTTAATATCCCGCCCCTCCTGCCACGCAGCTCGGGGTGGCTAACACCACAATAAAATACAAACATAATAAGCATAAAAATCATCAAAAATACTAACAAAGTAAACAACAACAATATAAAACAGACAAAACCCATCATCCCCGAGGAGTCATCCACACCCCGCCCATCACCCACCCCAACCCAGTCCCTCCACCTCTCTCCCCTGCCCAAAGCCTGGCGGAATAGCCAGGTCTTACACTGCCTCCTAAAAGAGGAGAGTGTCAGCGCCATCTGGGCCTCAGCCGGGAAGGCATTCCATAGCCGCGGCGTGGCCACCGAGAACGCTCTCTCCATTGTGGCCCCCCAGTACACACGGGGGACTTTAAGCAGGGCGCTCCTGGTGGACTGCAGGGGCTGATCTAGTGCCCGGGGAGTGAGGCAGTCCTGCAGGTATGTGGGGCCCAGGCCGTTTAGTGCTTTATAGGTAAGCACCAACACCTTGAATCAGGCCTGGAAGACTATAAGTAGCCAGCGCAGAGTGGAACACCAGTGTAATGCGCGCCCGGCAACCTGTTCCCATAAGATGGTCTGCCGCATTCTGCACCAGCTGCAGTCTCCGAGCTGTCACCATGGGTAGCCTCACGTAGAGTGTGGTACAATAGTCCAGTCTTGAGGTGATGAAAGCACGGATGAGAGTGGCCAGGTCTGAGCCTGAGACATATGGCTGAAGCCGCAGAACCAGATGTAGCTGGCAGAAAGCACTCCTCACCACAGCCCCCACCTGAGCATTCAGGCAGAGCTGTGAATCGAGGAGCACCCCAGGCTATGAACCTGTGGGAACCAGTGGAAGGCGAACCCCATCAATGGCCCTTTTTATATGGGGAGCAGCAGGTTGGGGGGATGGGTGTGGTGCTGCGGTAGATGGAGGTGGGTGTGTCCCCTTTCCCATGGGCACACATCCATCTCCACCCATGGAGCATCCTCTGTTTTGTTGGATGGTTCTGTGGATGGAGATGGGTGGGTGATGGGTGGAGATGTGCACACGCACACACGCACCTCCACTCACTGCCTGTGGTGTTCACATGGGCAAACACCGGTAGAACACCCATCCCTCCACCCACTGCCGTGCTATTTCCACAGACACCCTCACTGGTGGAACACCTTCTCGCACACCCACGGAGCTTGGTTTCTGAATTTCTGAGTGGTGGGCGTCCCTTAGGAATGGGCCCAAATTGTTTGCGGGGGAGCCTTATTCTCTACTCTGTATGCTTCTTGCACATGGGCTGCCAACCACTTGAATATAGTGGTTTTTGAAGCCTTCAAACCCCTCCTATTCTGATGGTACAAAACAAAAAGCGAAGGGGAACGGCGAAACACTGCTGTCCTGTCTAAATATACTTTACGGCCCTTCACACATCTAACTTGTGCCACAGTTCCCCCCCCCGGATTAGGAGAGAACAAGGGCAACACAATCCCCTGACTCCTATGAAAAACGGTATCTACCTTCGGGCGGAAAGCAGCATCTTGCTCCAAAACCACCGAATTGTCTCCAAAATAACAAAAATTAGGCTCTACTGGGAGCACCCCTAGCTCAGACAGATGCTGACCTGAAGTAATAGCAACTTAAAAGCCTACCTTTAGGGATAGATAGTAGAGTGAAATGTCTCTAATAGGTTCAAAGGGAGTCCTAACCAGAGCAGTTAGCACTACATTTAGGTCCTGTGGCAGAAGCTGCCAGGAGCAGCTCTGCCCTTTTCAGCTGACCTTCACTGACACTCTGGCTTCCAGTTGCTACTAGGCACTGGCAGGATTTCGCAATACCAGGGGAAGGTACAGCCAGGTAATCTCCCAAGGACCCATCACAATTGAGGGGCAAGGGGCTTTTAAAAAGAAAAGCCACACCTCTCAGAGCTCTCTTCCATTTTGTCTTCTGTTTGCTCTGGACACTGACCTGGTGCTGAGGAGCTAATGGAATGGCTCCTGGCCTGTTGGGATTAAACTAAACCTAAGGACTGAACCCCTTTGCTGCAAGGCAAAGGAGCACCTGAAGCTGTAAGTAATTGAATGTTAGATCTGAGGGACCAGTTTAGGCCAGATGCTTCTAAAAAGGCCATTGTGCCTAAACTGTTCTGATCAATTGCTTTTGCTCGTGAGCCTGATGGTTATAAAGAAGCAGAATAGGTCTCATTCTCCCCAGAGGGATGAGGCCGGAATCTGAATAAATAAAAAGCTCTGGGGTGGTGGCAGCGGGTAGGAGACCAGTAAATAAGTGGGTAACGGGGTGCTGGGAGACTGGGGCAAACCCCAGTGGGCTCTGTTACGCCACAGGTCCCAGGAGGGGAAATGATGACCCACCGGAGGGGAGATCTGCCTCACCGCTTTCGGGAACTGTTTCACATGTGGCTGCTTGGCAATGCTATAGCCCCTCACACAGGCAGTACAGTACTCAAAGCTGCTACCTGCCGAGCCAGTGTTTGGTTTCAGTCCCTTTGAAAGGCCATCTTGTAAGAACTCGAGAATAGTCTCTGTTCAGGCTTTCAGAGGTTGAATATTCCAGCGAGAGCACCAGTGAATGAAGACCCTCTATGTCATTGATATATTCTCCGCATGGATTGCCTTCTTATTTCCATAAAGGTATCTACCACCACAGAGGAATAACCCAAGGTCCTTAGTTGCCCCCCGTTCAACTTCCAAACTGTCAGCTTCAGCGTGTCCAGATTGTTGTAGTGTACTGGGCTTTGCGAGAGGAGGTCTGGAGTGATGCGAAGTCTTACTAGCTCTCCTGCTTTTAGTTGTTGAAGATCCATGAACCACCGTCTTCTGGGCCAGAAGGGTGTGACCAGAATCAGTGGTGCTTGGTCCCGACGTGCCTTCTCTATCGTTCTTGTGATCGGTGGAAACACGTACAGAAGTCCCTTGGGCCATGGTTGGTTCAGAGCATCCTGCCTGTGTTTCTGGATGTTGTGACATTAAGCACTGCACTTTTGCATTTTCCATGACTGGTCTTCCAAACGCTGAGATTATCTGTTGGAACGCCTCCTTGCTCAGAGACCACTCTCCTGGATCCACCGTCCATCTACTCAACCAATCCGTACGAACGTTCACCATTCCCTGGTTGTGAAGGGCTCATAGCAACGCGAGATGTCTCTCTGCCCATGCAAACAACAGAGTGGCCTGATGGTTCAGGGATTGGGATCAAGACCCCCCCACCCTTGGTGATTCGTGTACGCCTTTGCGGTCACATTGTCCATGAAGACCATCATGTGAGCTCCTTCTACGTCAGACTCAAAGGACTTGAGGGCCAGAAAGATCGCCCTGAACTCCAGCTGGTTGATGCTGCGTTTCCATTTCTGAAGAGACCAAGTCCCGTGTACTGTTTTGTGCTGCATGTATGCCCCACATCTGAAAAGGCTTGCGTCTGTTGTTATCATGACACAGAAGGGGTCTGCCATGGGATATCCATGGCTGAAGTGATCACCCTCCAACCACCAGGGCGGGGAGGACTTCACCAGCCTGGGAACTGTCACCCAACTGATCTTGGAAAGGCTAGAGAAGTTGCTGTAGGGGTCGTGCGTGAAACCGAGACCACTCCAGGTGTCTTGTGCAGGAGATCATGAGACGTGGAGACCTGCTAGCATTTTCAAGTGAAGACGCTGATTCTCCTGAACTTGGAGTTATCAGTGTCAGCAGTTTGTCCTGTCGTTGTGGTGTTATGAAGGACTTGTGCGCGCAGGTGTCTAACAGCATCCCCAGGTGCTCCAGCCACTGCATGAGCACCAGGTGACTCTTTTTCCAGTTCACAATGAAGCCCAGCTCCAGGTACTGGATGGTTCTGGCAACATCCTGGAGTGCCAGGCCCTTGGATGCCAAGCGAATCAGATAGTTGTCTAAGTATGGGTGAATCCGATGATCACCCTCTTCCCGAGGATTGACTATCAACGGGATAAGCACCTTTGTGAAAGTCCGCGGGGAGGAAGCTAGGCTGAAGGAAAGGGCCCTGTACTGCCAGTGTTCTGTGGCATAAAGGAACCGCAGCCATCTCCTGTGAGCAGGATGGATAGGCACGTGGAGATACGCCTCTTTCAGGTCCAGTGAAGTCAGCCATTCATCTTGTCCAATTGTGGAGCAGATGGAAAAGAGCGTTTCCATCTTGAATTTCTTTGTCTTGACAAATTTGTTCAAACATTTCAGGTCAAGCACCACTCTTCTGGCTTTTGGGGGACTAAGGAGAGAAGAAAGGGCAATTGGGATTCTTACCTGTGAATTGCCCTTCTGTAGCCTTCTAGGGAGTTTATTCGGACCTAGGGAGCGTTCTCCCTCTTGACCACTAGGAGGCAGCACAGACTTTCGACTGGGCATGCGTAGGGAGAGCGCGCCCTCGCTTCCCCAGGAGTACCCCAGCCGAAGAACTGGAGCTGAAATACAAAAGAAACTTTTCCCCGAAACTTCGGGGGTTAACACCACGGAATCCCCAATTGGGGCTGAAGCAATAACAGCTTTAACAGATCACATTTAAAACAGCCCGGGCGGGTCGAATAAACTCCCTAGAAGGCTACAGAAGGGCAATTCACAGGTAAGAATCCCAATTGCCCTTTCTATAGCCTTCGGTCCGTTTATTCGGACCTAGGGAGGTAACATAGCAGTAATGTTTATTCGGACGGGGGGGACAGCACGTTCCAGAAATCCCCTACCCCTTGGAGGATCCGCCCTCCACAGGCGGCCTCTGCGGATTGTTGTAAAGCATTATATAATGCATAGTAAAGGTATGCAGGCTCTTTCAGCCAGCCGCCTTGCAACTGTCAGTTAACGGAGCCCTGGAGAGGAGGGCCGAACTAGTAGCCGCCCTTCGAGTCGAGTGGGCCAGACTCGGGTAAGAGGCAGTAGGCCAGAGACCTTGGAAGCCTTGGCAAAACAGGACGATATCCAACCGGTCAGTACTGACTTCGACACCCTTGTGCCCCTGTGGCGGGGATGATACTGACTAACAAACTAGAAGCTCGTCTGAACGGTGCCAACCACAGCAGATAAATCTTTGAAGGCTCTGCGCACGTCCAGGTTGTGCCACAGCTTTTCTAATGCGTGGCGAGGATGAGGGCCAACGGAAGGCAGGACCATATCCTGTGACCTATAGACAATAGAGACGACCCTAGGTAAAAAGGTCGGTTTAAACGAAGGAACCCCGACTCCCGGCTGAAAAAGCAAAGGGCAGGGGCAGCTGATAAGGCCCCCAGCGCAGAGAGACGTTTTGCGGTGGGAATAGCCATCAGAAAAAAACCCTTGATGGACATAAAAAACCCTGAGACCTGATGCAGCGGCTCAGAGGGAGAGCCAGTGAGAGCGGTAAGCACCAAGTTCAACTTCCAGGGGAGATTAACCCAGCGGCCCTCATAAACTGCCGGACGTGAGGATGGGGTGACCCCTTAGGTTTGCCTGACGCCCCTATAATGCTATGTACAGCTGGTACTTGTCTACTCAGGGTGTTAGGGCGGAGCCCCCTATCCAGCCCCTCTTGGAGGAACAATAAAACCTGAGGGATTTAGGGAGACCGCAGAGGGATTTGCCTAGACTCGCCCCATCCCACAAACACCCTCCCGTTGCACAGGTCTATGTGCCGGATAGATTTTCGCTTGGCCGCTACCAGGGTGTGTATTACAGAAGCTGAATAGCCCAGCCCCTGAAGGGCTAGGGCTTCAACAGCCAAGCTGTTAACTTCAGAAATTACAGCTTCTGGTAAGTTAGGGGCCCCTGTGACCGAAGGCCGTGGGTGACCGGCGGGTAGAGGGTGGTTCCGTGAGACAGGTGGAGCAAGCCCGGACACCAGGGCTTGCGAAGCCAAAATGGTTCACAATTATGGCTGTGGCCTGCAGAGGCTTGCACTTGGGCATTGACCGGCTGATCAGGGGACAAGGTGGAAAGCGTACAGGAGCCCCTGAGGCCACACTTGGCTGAGGGTTCCAGGTGAGAAGCGGGGTAGCTTGTGGTCGGTCGGAGAGGCGAACCGGTCCAGTAACGGCGAGCCGAATGCCCCTCTAACCAGGGGAAATGCCGCCTGGCTCCGCGACCACTCTCCCAGGACTAGCGTCTGCCGGCTCAACCCGTCTGCGTCGCCGTTGCCTGTCCCCTTGAGATGAAGGGCTGACAGGGAGAACAGGTGCCGATCTGTCCAATTGACTAGACGGGATGCGACCCTGTGGAGCGCCTTTGAGCACGATCCGCGCTGATGATTGACGCCGGCCATCGCACTGGAGTTGTCCGTGAACCCCAGGACGGGACACCCCTTCAAGATCGGCAGGCCTTTGAGGAGCGCCCAGCAAGTGGCTCGTAGCTCCAGCCAGTTGATGCTGTTGGTGACCAAGCCCCCTGTGCCCGGTTGAAAACCGAGGTGCAATCCCCCTCTGGAGAGGGTGACATCGGTCGTTAGGACCACCCTGGTTGTCTCCATGAGAGGGACCCCCTCCAGGAGCGGTTCGGAGCTTCCGCCCATCGGAAGAATCGAGCAATGGTGCTCGGCACCGGCAAGGTCATCGGAACTTTGCTGATGAGCCGTGGGTGGCAAGGCCGGAGCAACCGTTGCAGTGGACGAGCGTGAAAACAAGCCCATTGTAGGTGGCAGGTGCATGATATCCTGGATCCCAACCGAGAGGTCGGAGACCGGAGAGACACTTGCGCTCGGATGTAAGCTATAAGGGCCCTGAGCTTGTTGTGACGAGCGGGGGGCATGAAACTGCGGGTCAGCTAGGTGTTGAATATTACCCCCAGGTGCTCCAGCCCTTGGGTGGGTTCGTGCTCTTGGCGCGATTGAATTGGCAGCCGTGGCTTTCCAGATAGTAACTGGTGCGCTGCAGGTAAAGTCGAGCCCTTGTTCTTCGACCACGGTCAAACCAGGATGTCCTCGAGGTAGGGAACGATGGACATGCCCCTAGACGCAGGGTTGCCATAAGTGATATCAAAATCCTCGTAAATGGCATGGGGCGTGCAAGGCCGGATGGAAGGGCCGGGTACTGCAAGTGCTGGGCGTTCTACGCAGAGCGGAGCCAAGGGCGGTAGCATAGCCCATCGCCCTTTGATATGGCGAGGCAGATGGATGCGAAGGTTTCCCTCTTGAATTTCGGACGCTTGACGCATCTGTTACGCCCTTCTCCGCCTTTCTTCTGAACCAGAAACAGAAGAGAGTCAAGCCCTTCCCCTGCTCAATAGATGGTACCCTCTGTATGGCCCCCATGGCGTCGAGCCTGTGTAATTCTGCCAGCAGTGCCCCGTGTTTGTGGGGATGCGTGACACGGGAGACCGACGAGAGTACTGCTGTGGATAAGAGCTGAGCTCTATGGAGTACCTCCCCCCTACTGTCGGTAGGGCCCAGGCTTAAATTACTGCTCCCTACAGGGAAACAGGGTCCAACTCTTAGTCCTCCATTACAGGGAAGTGATCATTGTAAGGCCCCACCTTCTTCATGGAGGAACCAGGATCTAAACCTGGATCGTCTGAATCCCAGGTTATAGCCTAACCCACAAGGCTAACTGGTTCCTCTTAAAGGAGGACGTCGGTAAGCCAGGCCTGTTGGGTTTTGTCCCGCGCCCTCTCTGCCCTCTACTGGTTGTACCAGGGGGTATAAGAGCAGGGACGCTTGATTGGTTGTCTGTACAGGGACCTGAACCCTGGCCCCCCAGATTAAAGTTCGATGCTCTACCAGAGGAGCGACCTAGGCTCTTTTTCAGAGCTGGGCCCAAATCAGACTCCCCTGCTTCACAAAGTGAAGGAGCCTTCCTCCCAGTCGGCCTGAGTCGTGGGAGGAATAGCTTAAGGAGACAGGAGTTCTGCCAGCGGGCAGGGAACAGAATCACTTACAGGATGCCTATGGCCCCTAAATGTGTCGTGGAGCAGAAGATTCTTGCATGCGAGTCAGCTCGCCCCTGCCGGCGGCGCCTCCATCCCAAAGGCATGGATGACCTTTGCTGCCAGTTTGTGCGACAGCGAGTCAGAAATGGGTCGGGTCTGGCTTTTTTGCGCAGCCCACTTCCAATCCCCTATCCGTAGGATCCCTCGGGAGAAGGTCCTCAGAGGATGGAAACCCTGACTGGCAGGCTAGGGAGGCGGCCTCTCTCTAATGATTTTTTCAAAGGGTCGGCCAGCACAGCCCCCGTCTTGCCCCTACCGTGTTTCGGGATGTATGCCCTCTCAGAGTCCTCCTCCGCTGGGGAAGAATCAGACTCACCCTTTATTCGAGAGCGTGGGGTGGTATGCAGCATGTGCTGAGGGTCTTAATAAGAAGGGTCTCAATCAGAAGGGCGCTCCCTGCCCTCACTGAGTAACCCTTTCAAGGTCCCCTATACTCCACAGAGGAACCAGACTCTGAACCCGTGGTTTCTAAAGTCAAGGGTAGCCCTTAACCCACAAGGCCAGCCGGTCCCACTCCCACGCAGGGGCTTGTTCCTCATTTGGCGAGGAATGATCTTCCTCCCTTTCAGAGCCCTCTGAGGGCGAAGCTGGCCCAGGAGGAAGATTACTCCTGCCCTGGGATCTGCGTTTCTTACGCATGGGCTGTAGGGGGGCTCTGAGTGGTTTCGAGGAGGAGGAATCTCCCAACTTCCATCCTCTAAAGGGGCTTCTTATCCCCCTGCTCACTGCCCGCTGATGACCCCAAAAGGTCCCGGAGGGAAGGGCCCTGTGGTTTTGCAGGGGCTTTTTGCCCTTGATAGCCCTCTTAGAGGCTCCCATAATGAGGCCTGAGGGGAGGGGGCTTCCATTGTTGTGGAGGGTGTAATCCTAAGAGCAGCAAGCACCAGTTCAAGCACCCAGGGCTGGCACAAATCCCACTGGCAGGAATGGCCTTTGCATCCCTGCTAAGAGCACACCCTAGCAAGGACTGTGCTCCTCGTGCAAGTAACTGCTCACGTGGTTTGAATTTTGAAAGGCAGAGCGCTCTCTCTTGCCTAGGGGACATCTTCTGCCCAGGGAGCCCCACTTACTTGCGAGGAGGCAGAGGAGTCTGCCTCCTCCTTTCCTCCACTTCCTTGCTGGAATGGTGGGGCACCCTTCCCCCTCCTGGCTGCGTGGCTCCTCCGCTGCCTTGCGGGGGCCGCAGCCTGGGCCCGGTGCTCCCTCGCAGGTTCACTCCCCAGCCCAGCGTTAGCTGTGCCGCTCTGTGCGCGGCGGCTCTGCGGATCCTGGCAATCTCAGCCATGTCCGACTGGCCAAAAGGGTCGTGCGTACCCCGCTGGGGTCGAACGCCACAAGCTGGGTCCCCGGGCCGTACCAGCAGGCCGGCACCGGAACGAGGCGAGCAGCCCTCCGTTAAAATCCAAGGGACTGTGAGGAGTCCCGTTCCTGCTGCGAGTGCAGGCTAGGCTAATTCTATTACTAGCCCCCCCGTCCCCGAAGGAGAGCAAGGGAGGCACGAAAGTCCGTTGGGGGTGCAGAGCCCCCGCGCTGCACTACCTAACAGTTCAGAGGCAGACTTTCGACTGGGGAAGCGAGGGCGCGCTCTCCCTACGCATGCCCAGTCGAAAGTCTGTGCTGCCTCCTAGTGGTCAAGAGGGAGAACGCTCCCTAGGTCCGAATAAACGGACCGAAGGCTATAGAAAGTAGAGACCTGACCCTCTTTTGCTTTCTGGAACTGGCTTGATTGCTCCTATCTGCTGTAGCCTACATATCTCTCCTAGCATCGCCTTGTGCTTTCCTGGGTTTTTTGACACTGGAGATATGAAGAGGAAAGGTTGAGGAAAATGACAAAACTCTATCATGTAGCCTGCACAAACAGTTTCTCTCACCCAGGAATCATTCGTCGCTGTCCTCCATGTGTCCATGAACAGGGACAGCCAGCCCCCCAGGCATGTTGCGTCAATTTTTGCATTTGAAGCCCCTCCCTGGTTTTGGGATCTTGAGGTGTGTCCTGAACCCTTAGGGCCTTTTTAAATGAGTGGAATTTCTCCTGCAGTTTAAAGCTGTGACGCTGGGAAACCCCCACAGGGAGGGGTGCTTTGGATGCACCTCTGTAAACTGAAAGTCACCCGGATGTCATTAGAAACAGCAGTGCCGCATGATTCCTGGGTGTTTTGAGATGCGGCATAGATAAGACCTTGTTACACTTGGGGTATCCTCGATTGGAGGTTCCTGAGGAGAAGTCTCGACAGGAACGTTTTGGGACAAAAACACTCTGTAGGGTCTGTTTCTTATTTTTATCAGATGCATCCTCCAGGATTTTGTCCAGACCCTGAACAATTTAGTTCCCTGAAAGGGGTCCCCTATGCTGCACTGTCCCACTTCCAGGACCTCAGCCACAGGCGTCTACGCACCGCTACATTCGAGGTGTCCGCCTTAGATGTCCACGAAAGAATATAAAAGGTGGAGTCCGCTATAAATGAGTAGGCTAATTTTATTCTAGTGGCCAACACCCTGGTCATCTCCGTTGAAATCTCAGGGGCTTTCCCCCCTCTCCATCCATAACATCATAGCTCTAGTGAAGAAGTATGAGGATAGAGTGACCATCTTTATGACCGCAAATATCTTGTCAAAATTCCTGCATAGGCTGACCTCTATCCCTTTATCCGTAGGATCCTTGGGCAAGCAGTCCCTTTCTGTCGGGAATACTGACTTTCTAGTCAAGGAGGCTGCTGCAACATTTACCTTGGGGACTGCTAGCATTGGTTCTTTATTCTTGGACAGAGAGTACAGGGACTCCTGTGTCTTGTTGAGTTTAAATGCTCTAGAGGAATGTTGTCACTCACCTCTAATAATTTTTTCAAAACTTTTGTCCAGTAGCATCCCCTTGTCTTTGGGATGGGATTTTGGGTTGTAGTCCCTGTCAGATTCCTCCTCTGAGGATCCAGAAGAGCCCTTTTTTGCTTTCTTTTCTTTTAGTTTCAGGGTTGTGCAGAGTAGCTTGAACATTTCATCTCTATATTTTATCGAGAATTCCCTGTTAGGATCCTTGGAAGATTGCACAGGGAAGTCAGGGAGCTGCCCCTCTTACAGGGGGGGCCCACGCTCCTCCTCCTCAGAGGCTCCCTCTGAGGCTGCCTCATTTCCACTGTCTTCCTCAGGAGAAGAATTTGCCCATGGCCTCCTAGGCCTGTTTGTGCTTTGGGCACTTTTTAGGAGAGAGCCCCTCCCACCCTGAATTTAAGTCCAGGTCTTGCTCTGAGGACCCCCCTTTTTTGATGGGGAGTCCAGGGGTCCTTTTTCCTTCCTTCCACCCCCGCCCATGGATTGGGCACTTTTCTTTGCCTGAGGCCTGGGAAGTCCCCTTAAAGAGAGTTTTCCTCTTAGAGACCTTCTTTTGGGGGGTGCGGGCAGTTTGTGCTTCTCGCACTTAAGACTCTGCAGGGAGCACAGGATCTCTTTTACTATAAGCATGTGGGGGTCCACTGCTGGCCTCGAGGACCCTTACTGGTTGTTGGTCCTCTGAGGACTCAGAGCTGGATCCCCTCACGCAGGCCATTTTTGGCGAGTGACGGGAGCCACCGTGGCTCCTTTTATTTTTGCTTTCCCCGCCGCGGCTTTTGCAGATCTTGGCCTGTCTCACCCCAATGCGGGCTGTCCTCTTTCTTTTCTCTGGCTGTGGGACAGGGCCGCTGACAACTCTGACACGGTTTGCCACCCAGAGCCTTCTCAGGGCCGAGATTTGCTGTAGTTGCGGCGCTTCCGGGGGGGGTTGCTGCCGCAACCCATCTGCTGCCGCTGTCCGTGGCTGTGGGAAGCTCTAGTGGGCTTGCTGACAGACTGGAGGTCCTGCAGGGAGCTCCATTGCACCCCCTCTGCTGGACTCCGGAACCCCCAGGAACCGGAGCACCAGGACTGAAAATCCCGTCCCTCTTCTCCTGGGAGGGTCTCCGGGGTGAACGGTGGAGAGCTTCTGTGCACCCCTAGAGCCCTAGACAGGCCCTAATCTAATTTTTAATTATTTTTTTTTAAATTACTGCAGGACGGAGGACAAAGTCTGCATCCTGCTGCTTCAGAGGCAGACAATCGAATGGAGCACAGGGGGTCAGAACCCCACTAAGCATGCTCTAGAAAAACTGAAGTCTGCCTCCTGGTGGTTGAGGTGGGGAATCTAACCCCTTTAGTCTGAGCTGGCGTGAGAATATGAATTACTTTGCATCCCTAAGCAGCTTGCTAGTATGTACTTTTAATTCTTTTCTTCTCACTAGGTCTAGCATAAGTAAAAATTGATTTTAACTAAAGAAGGGCAAAGTGATTAAGATAAGTTTTGAAACTGTTAGAACTGAACCCCAAAACTAGACTTCTTTGGAGTTCTGAAATACTCTAAGCTTCTCTTTTGCCCACTCCAGACTTCTAGTTGGTATGGCAAGCAAAATACTGAGAGGCTTTCCTTGATTTACTTCCAGCCAGGATTGAAAAGGTAAGTGCTAGATCTCTTCAAATTCTGGTGTGTCTTCCTGGTTCCTGAGACCCTCCATTATCAGCAGGTTTGAACAGCTTGGGGGATAATCAAGAGTGTAGCTAGCTATAATAGGAGGAGGTGGTGCAGCTGCACTAGGGCCCAGGACCTGGCAGGGAGTGGGGGTGGGGCATGCTCCCTGGTGCAGCTGCATCCCCAGCCTCTAGAAGAGGGGGACTGGGGGGCTGATTTCAACCTAGCTAGACCCCTGAGGATAATCCGGGCTTCTGGAGTTGTCTGAACTAAAGTTGAATTCCTTTCTATTGCGGGTTAACATACCCATATTTGAATGATTAAAAATGCCTGTGAAGTCAATTCCACCAAAGGTTAAACTGAAAGGGACCAGCATCCTATCTCTATTTAAATCCAGCAGTTCAACATACTTTTAAACATTTAGAATAAATTACCTGCTCATTCTGCTTCTCCAAGATTTCTAGATGCTCCAGTTGAACTTTTTTCAGCTGATCCATTTCCTTTGACTGTTTCATTGCCAGCTGCAAGCAGGAGATGATAATCCAGATGAAATGTAACACAAATTAGTTTTGTTGATTCCCCCCCCCAAAAAAATAATCTGATTTCTTATTGGATTATTATTATTAATAATAATTTATATAGCACCAGCAATGTGCTTGGCACTGAATAAAATTATCAGAGCAATAGGAAATCTAGGAAGAGGCCTGTTCCTTGCTGAGGGCAACTGACAGTTTCACAAATCTAAAATATATGTAACAACAAACTATTGGAAATAATGTACCAATGAGCTTAATATAGTATCATAAACTTGTAGGGTGGAAAGAGACCTTCAAAGGTCATCTAGCCCAACCAAGTTACAAGCTGAGGCTACACAAGCGGCAGCAGACGGATCTCCGTGAAGCACCACGGTGGGCAATCGCTGCTGCCACACAGTGCAGCAAGTGTGGGGAGCTGGACAGATGGTTCTGGGTAAGCCGGACAAGCCAGTTCCTGTTGGAGGCGCCGCCATGGCTGGGGAGGGCCAGCCGCACAAGCACGCACCTGGCCCTGTCCTGCCTCCCTCGTCCAGCCTAACGCCTGCCCCTAGCCATGATGTGGCTGCATGTGCTCACAGCCCCACCACAGAGCTCAGTGAGGATGGGAGAAGTTTTCCGAGGATGTGTTGCAGAGCAGCCAGCTGCTTGCCCCGTTTTGGGGGAAAATCTGGCAGGCCCTGGGTGCACGAGCCACTGCAAACATGGTAGCCTCCCTTGCCTGTCTTTTGTGGCCAATCCCTTGCCCTGCACCATCAGCAGGAGCACAGCGCCTATATCCTACATTATATTTCTGCCACTCAAATGTGATTTTATTCCCTAAATAATATTTTGACTTCTATATGATACAACACAAAGCAAATGCAAAAAATCCACTCTATGAACTTCTAAACTCACATTAATGCAAAGCACATCAATGTTCAAGTAAAACTGTCGCAGTTTTAGTGAGAGTTTTGCCCAAATAAAGAATTGAGGAGCAAGCCCCCTGTTTTAGCTTAGTGATATGTAAGGTAGCTTGAAATTCCTTTGGAGAATGATCTGGATTATGGAGCAGTGATAAAAGAAATCTCACAAGTTTGTGGTTTCTGATCAAACTTATACTCACCCTCTTTCTCTCTTCCAGAAACTTTTTAGTGTTGCTGCTGTTTAGCTCCCTGACTCGCCTACAAAAGATAATATTATAAATGGTTGCTTAATTAAAAAGTCAATAAATGGAACCACAAATCCTTGTAATAAAGGAAAAAATGTGGGGCCTAATTTCTGCCAAATTCACTTTTGCTAGTTTGTCAGTGACCCCATTGAAGCCAGCAGTACAAAGTGCAAAGCAAAACAATAATCAGGAGCAAATTCTCAACTCCCCAGAACTCCCCCATCCCAACAACAACTAGAGCCTGCCAAAGCTGCAGGTTTAAAACCCACCAAAGTATCTCGACCACGGCGGTTTATCAACAGTCCCTAGGGAAAAATATCCAATCTACAAGAGACTTAACAAATACAAATTAAAAACAAAAAAGGGTGTACTCCATTCAGTGCACTAAATGCTCTCCTGGAAACTACATTGGTGAGACCCACCAATCCTTGCACAAAAATATGACTCTGAATTCCCCTGAAAAAAGTTTATGGACTTCCACAGAAAAAAGAATAAGGACAAAAACACTGATTCAACGGTTGGCTCCCACTTCTCCCAGAATGACCATTCAATTTCTGATCTCTTAGTCCTCACCTGAAAGAGAATCTGCACAATACCTTTAAAGGATGAGCGTGGGAACTAAAATGCATAGTTTTTGAGGGTCTAAATTTATTGGACACTCAAAACTACGAACTCCAAATTGATCTGGGGCATCATAAGCCATTACAAACATTTGCAGTAATCACCTCACATGATGCGTCTTTTAGACCGTTTTTGTTAACTCTCTCTTCCTCTCCTAGTGAATGTCTTCCAGGCATCCTCCTTGTTTTTAAATACTAATGACTCTATACTTCTTGAAGAGTTGCAATTTAATCACCTAGCAGCTTGTTCCTTTGTTATTTCTATTTAAATGCCAGCACCTTCCTCAATGCCTGCCTTGATGTGCATACACCTATCTTGCATGATGAATTTAGTTCCAATTTGCCTTTAGCCTGATGAAAAGCCCCGTGTGGCTCAAAAGCTTGCATACCCTCACCAATAGAAGTTGGTCCAATAAAAGATATCAATGGGTGTAGCCACACAAGATGTTATCCCACTTTGGACAGCATAATCCTACTTAGGACAATGTTAACATGTGATGCAGTGGCTTGTATACTCTGCGGCCACCAGATGTTCAAATCAAATCAAATCAAATTCAATTTTGTATTGTGCAGTCAAAGGCTATTACAATATCAATATCAATATCAATATCTATCTATCTACATAAACATAAGCTCATAACAAAATAAAATACAATATTCATAAAGAATGTTATCCAGAAAGAATATTCATATACATTCCATATCACTCCGTACTAACCAAATGAGATTTCCTAATCAACGTATAAATATAACAAAATTTAGCTACAGCTCTAGACACCTCCGAGTCTACATGATTGAAAAATTCCCATACCAAACCCCCTAGATCTCGGTAGCCTATAATGAACGTACCTAAAAGCTTCCGTCTGAGGCCACTAAGGGCAGTACAGCGAAAAAGGATATGATCACTATAATCCAATTCTTATAAGTCACAAAGCTGGCATAGCCTTACATGTCTAGGGACACCCTTGTAGCGCCCCGCTAGCAAAGCTGAAACAGGTGAAAGCTCTTCTTTGCCCAGAGTCCAGCCAAGAGTATAGATAGCTAGCACCCAAGCAAGAGGGGCTGGGCACCTGCTTTCTGGAGCTACTACCTGGGCAGACAACATAGCCCTCTTGTTTTGAAACTCCTGGTCCAGCAGTCTCCTCTGTATCAGGGAGAGAGAACCAGCAGGGCCCACATGCCTTAGGGAGTCGCATGAAAATCCCAGGTGATTGACTTCAATCTCAACCAAACGTGCCCAAGAACTATGTAACCCCTCAGCCACCACCCAGGCCAAGAGGGAAGAGTCCTGGGGTGGAAATAAATGGACTTTCACCCAATAGTTCAGAAGCAACTGCAGGGCCCTAGCCCTAACAGAAGAACTCGAGGTCTCCAGTCTCAAAATCACCTGCGGGGTTCCCCTAGGAACTGCCAGAACAGAGTGTAACACTTGATTTTGCAAAGGTTCCAGCCTAGATAGAAATAAAAGGCCCCAGACAGGGAAAACATAGAGGCATTGAGTAATGACTTTAACTCTAAAGAGCCGCAAAGTCGGCAATACTAATCTCCCCCCGCCATTTAAAAAATGGCCGAGGATTGCGGTCAAAGATCTTCTAGCCTGTGCCACCACCACCTCCAAATGGGGTTCCCAACTCAAAGAGGAGGTAAAGATTACGCCCAGATATTTAAACATCTTCACTTGCTCTATAGCGTTATCTCCAATTGCCCAATGATGCACTGTTTTAGCCCCCCGCAAGCACATTACCATAACTTTGGTTTTTGCAAAGTTGATTCAGAGATCTTCCCTGGCACAATATTCCCCAAATCTATGTAACACTCTCCTAAGTCCAACCACAGTCTGAGGAAGCAGGACCGTGTCATCGGCGTACAGAAGGGCTGGAATTCTTCTGGCGCCTATCCGAGGAGCATGGGTGTCTGTGGACTTCAGAAAGGAGATCATATCATTTAGAAAGAGGTTAAATAAAACCAGGGCCAAAAGGCAGCCCTGCCTAACGCCTCGATGTACAGGCACTGCCCTAGAGAGCACTTGGCCAGGCGCCGAGCGTATGCAGATTTGGTTATTACAATGCATCTTAATAAGCAAATAAATTAGGCGTGGATCCACTGAGGTAGCTCTGAGTTTAAACCATAGCCTTTCCCTATTGATTGAATCAAAGGCCATACTGAGATCAATGAAGCCTAGATAAAATTTGCCCTGACGAGCTACATATCTGCCAGCAAGAAGAGAGAAAACAAATATCTGGTCCATAGTAGACTTCCCGCTTTGGAAGCCAACTTGCTCAGGCTCCAACAAATTGTTTCCCCATACCAGATGTTCACCCTGCCCCAGGGCAGGGTGGACAGCCAACTAACATGTGACTCCTTCTCTGAAAAAGGCCAGGGACGCATTGCATGTTAATATTGCCCACAGTGGGATAATGCTGTCCAAAGTGGGTGTAGTGAAAGACTGCGGAAGACCATTTAAACCGGGGCGAAGCCAGTGAGTGGGCACTTATAGTTTTATTCGGCCTGCATATGCTGTAGAATCCATCTTGTCTAACACGTGTGTCACAAGGAGNCACCGGGGCGAAGCCAGTGAGTGGGCACTTATAGTTTTATTCGGCCTGCATATGCTGTAGAATCCATCTTGTCTAACACGTGTGTCACAAGGAGGTACTGGACTATAGGTCTAACAAATATGTAAAAGTAACGGTTAAATATGTATGTAATGTAAATGTTGAGAACTGGAAACTCACTTCATGCAATGGATGTCTCTTATGTATGCCTCTTTGGCAACTTTTCTGTATCCCATGGTAACTGTTGTGCAGAATGTCAAGGCCAACTAGAACTGTAATGTTATGGGAAGTCCTTATCAGCAGTGAGCTTGATAGTGAAAGAAGGTTCCTAATGAGGAGCTGGGAATGACTCAGGCTAAGGAAAGATACAGCTGCACTAGCTAGAATTGGTCACACATGTGCAGGATTTGTAGAGTGAGTGTGTAACATCAGAATACTATAAGACACCGCAGCAAGGGTCCCATGTTGGAACTTCACTGCTGGCTACTTTGCAGACGTGCCGAGGGGCGCAGCAGAACCGGGGACCCACCTGGGGATCATCTCACAGCCGTTATTGGAGTTCCCCGGTGTGCATAAAGGGATGTGTGAGAAGTCTCTTTTACTTTCTGTATTCATTGGGGTTATTGTTTTTATCTTTATGCTTTATTATATTTAATAAAACAGCTTTTTGGCACCCATTGTTTGAGTTATCACTGTGCTGATCCAAAAGTACCTGCAATTTTAAGACAGTGGGTTAAAGCGCTTGCCTCCCATGTGGTTGGGCTGTGTAGCCCTTAAAAATGCTTAATTTGTAGAAACGCATCCGTCCGCCTGATTGGAGAGAGGGAACTGGGAGGAGTGCTTCCCAGGCCCCCCTCCTCTTGGACCAGCTGTTGGGCAGGTGGATTGGGGGGCTGGGGGCCTGGGAGGAGTGTACGCGTTCCTCTAGGGCCCCTTCCCACGATCAGCTGTTAGGCGGGGGAGGAGTGTGTGCTCCTCACAGGCCCCCTCCCCCCATCAGCTGTTGGACAGGGGAGAGGAGTAAGCGCGCTCCTCTCAGGCTCCCTCCCCAACTCCTCTGCCCCCCAACAGCTACCTAGTGGCAGTGGGCCAAATCCTGCAGCACAGCAGGAATCCAGGTATCCAGTCCAATATGGCCGGCTCCTCAGCCCACCCCAGGGTGTGGAAGGGCTGGCAATGGCTGCCGTGTGACCAGCTTTCCCTGCTGGTCCAAAGTATGGTGGCTGGGCTTGTCTGCCATGGGGCACCTGGGGGATCAGGCCCGCCCCAGTTTGTGCTGCTGCACTCTTTGTCTCCATCTATTACCTTTGGACCAACATGGCAACCACATCCTCTTTTTGGTTTTTCATACTTCTAGTTTTAATGCTGGTGCATAGTTAAACGCTATAGTTAGGAGGGCATGAAGAAACAAGTCAAGTTTCATTGTGAACTGAGTTCAATGGCCTCTGACTACGCGGAATAAAATTTGATTTGACTTGCGAACTGAGTTTGATTTTTAGTTTGCTGAGTTTACCTAGATTGTTAGATATCAGTTTTAATCAATTTACCACACACTGTGCCCAGATCCTTAAAAATGCTTAATTTGTAGAAGCTTCCATCAGTGGACTTTTGGGTTGGGTGGTGAGTGAAGCCAGCATTAAAATTTCTTACACTTACATGATCAATGGAACAGAATGAACAATTGGTGTTTTCAGAGGAGATGCTATGGCCATGCATGAGCCACGGATCCAACCACCTGTCTGAAGGTGGAGCAGCTGGATGTGCCATGGAGCAATCCTGGGAACCTGTGCAGGGCCAGATAAATGTGCGATGGCTGCCTCCCTGGCCAAGGTAGCCACACTGGGAGCTGTCTGTTGGATGCGCACCTCATGCAATCCACATGTGTAGGTACTCTGTGGCAGAGCCATGCAATGGCCACACACGACGTCATCGGCTTGCTCGTCTGAAAACACTCAATTAATGAAAAAACCATAGTGTATGCAGAATGAAAAACTATGTAATGGTGGTGGCATGCAGTAGTGAGCAAAAGGCAAAACATTGTGTAAAAAGATCAAAAAGGGAAAACCAGCATTTCCTCCTGTAGATGCTGGGGGGGGGGAGGAGGAGTGGGGGGAATGGCAGATCAAGGCTTCAAGTTCATTTTAAATAAGGGGACATTATATGTATGTGTGAATTGTTTCACTTTTAAACACTATTTTAGAAAGAAGAATCCACTCAGGAGGGTGGACACTGAGCAGGATGGGTGAGAGTGCGTGCACGCTCCCACACAACACCCATCTCCACCCACTGCACACCCATCTCCACCCACAGAGCCCTCCAGGAAACCAGGAGGCGGCTCTGTGGGTGGAGGTGGGTGGGTGTCCGTGTAAAGGGACACACACCTCCATGCACCACAGTTAAACACCTATCCCCCCCCCCCACCTCTGTCTGTGTAAAAAGGGCCTAGGCATGTTGCAGGGCTGCAGTGTTGCTCAATGGGTGCCCTGCAACATGTATATTGAGTGGGAGGTGAGTGGGGAGTGTTTTGTCTGAAAATACCCTTAGTATGCATGAAGGAACCCAAACAGTTCCTTCATTCCAACCACCAGCTCAGCTGCAGTTGCACTTGCAGTTGGGAGAGAGGAGGACATAGCTAAAAGAGGCAGCATGGGGCAGAATATTTACGCAAACAGTATAGTAGACCAAAAGCTTAGCTAGTAAGCCATGCTAATGGTGCTGCAATTCTAATCCCTCACCTTCCCAGCCCCTTACACCAGGGGTGGGGAACCTTAGGCCCGGGAGCTAAAAGTGGCCCATGACAATTTTTAGTTGGCCCCTTTCCAGTTCCTGGATCTGGTCCTTATATCCAGTTCTTACCCTCAAAAACTGAAAATCTGAGTCCAGGGTAAGGAAGCATAGATGAGGGTAAGAACTCTGTAGATATCTCTGCCTCCTCAAAGCTTGTACTAATTTTTCAATTGGTCCCTGGCAGGGAAATGTTTTCAGCACTTGCACTACCCTACCTACGAGCTCCCAGACCAGTGTGCAAGAGAAAAAATATATATGGTAAAATCCTTAAGATCCCAAATTCCAAGTAGCATCAGATTGCTTGTAGAGTGGGGGGGACAAAATTCAGAAGGGCTATCATTATTTCCCCCTTAAAAACACTAAAACCACACAAGACTGCATGCAAACTGCAAAGCAAGTATTTTTGAAGTGTTCATGCTCCAACAGAAAAACTGAATATACCAAGTCACTGTCACAGAGGTAGGGGGGAAGAGGGAGGAAGGGAAGGGGGAAGGGATAGAGGGTCCAAGAATATCTCCCACACCAATAGATACACACGAACATACACAGGGCAACTTCCTCTCTGCTTGGGTTTCCCCTTACGGTTTAAGATGTCCCTCAGGATAGAGTGTGGGCTTTCTCTCAGGTTCAGAGAGCAACCCTTATCATCATCGGGACTGTTTAGAGAGATGAAGCCATTTGCCCCGAGGACGGGGACAATACAAAACTTCCAGATCAAACACTCGGGGAACTTCACAGGTCCCAGGGCACAACCTGTGTGGGGGATAGTGAGGGAAGAAATGGAGGAGGGGAAAGGGAATTACCAAGGTATGGGGGGGCAAATGGGGTAGGAAGGGGCGAGGAATCTCACAAGCGGGTGGAGGATTCCCTGTTTGCAACAGGGAACACAAGGACCTAGGAAACGAAAGGCAGGAGGAAAAGGGAAACCCGCACACCAGGATCCCACTTTACTAGCGCTCAATACTAACAGGACAATACTAACACAAAAGCATTCACTCACCACTGACTCCAGGGACAAAGGGGGAGGGGTAACACAAGGAAGGCTCAGGCTCTCAGGTCTTTCACACCGTAGGCTACAAGACGTTTTATCCAGACAGATGGGGGCCAGTCTCTCAGAAATGATTACCGGCAGTGGCTCATGGCCCCGCCGGTTCTATTTATAGCCCTTTGCCTAATTTGTGCCAGGTGAACTCCGGGCGGGGCCCCAACCCGCCACGGAGTCTTGCGCTACACCCTGCACGCCGGAGGGAAGGGGCGGGGTCGGGAGAACACGCCAGCGCGAGGAGTAGCTCCACCCCCCTCGCACTGATGGCAGCGGCGAGCCCAGCCTGCGGGGTAGCCCGCTCCTAGTGGCGGCGCGCAGAGCGCATCCTGACAGTCACCAAATAAATCCTTTGGAAGACTTCCTATATTCTGCATGTAATTTTTTCCACTATATGAAGCAACCAAATATCCCACCCAATTTAAACATTCAAAGTTCAACAAAAAGTTTCTCAAGCATCAGATCACTTGGGAAAAGGGACTAAATTCAAAAGGTCTATCACAAGAAACATCACCACTATTTTTTCCTTTCAGAAGCACTTTTAGACAATATAAGGTCACATGAAAAGCAAGTATTTTTGAAGTGATCACACTAGTGCAAAAATATTAAATTTAAGAAGTCCGTAAGTAAAGCTTTGGAAAATCCTGTGTGCATTTTTTTCCCCTGCAGCACTCAGTTATTGCACAATATATCCATGCCAAGTATCCAATTTACATACAAATACAAATTATTTTTAAAAAATCTAAAAGAAATATATAAAATATAAAAATATAAAATGTATCCAAAAATATATTCTGTCAATGCATGGGCGATTTCAGACGTGACGGGGCGGCTTTGGCCCCATCACGGAATCACCCTTTTGATTCCCCGTCGGAATTGAACCATCACGGGCAGCAGATGTGCCGGCCAATCCTGGGAATCTGGGAAGGGGGGGAGGGTGGGGCTGTGTGGCGCAACGTGCGGTCGCACAGCCCTGCCCCTCCATGCTCCCGAGGCTGCCCCCCCCCCCCGGGTTACTGGCCACGACCCGGAATCAGCGGCGAGCATGGCTGCCGATTCTGGGCCGTGGTCAGAGGCCAGACAAGATGTTACCACGCTCAACCACAATGAATCCCGCCATGGTTGAGCTTGGTAATGTCACGTCTGTTGGGGGCAAAAAGTGATTCCCGCTGGGAGTTCACCCCTGGCGGGAATCACTTTGACCATGCTTTCGGAGATGGTCCCTGGACCATCCTCGAAAGCGTGGTTATTTTGATTCCCGCCGGAAGTTCACTGAGGTGAACATCTGGCGGGCATCAAAAAGACCTTATGGGACCATTCCCCACCACAGGGGATTGTCTGTGGTTGAGCGGATCTCGTAATGTCTGAAAATACCCCACAAAACATCCAAGCCAAAAATTACAAAATCCAAAAATATCAAAAAATCATCCAAATATATATTAAAAATATCCAAACCACCAAATACCAAAATAAAATAAATAATACATCACTCAGGGAAGGGGAACAATTATAAAGTGGCTGTACCATAGTAAAGAGCAACAAATCGGGGGAAAAATAAATAAAAAATAAAAACATACAAAATAATAAACAAAATAGAAAAATAAAAATAATTTTAAAATATTTTTACTAATCCTAAGTGGAGTGATACAGTCTGTCCTTTGTTACAGCAGCCTCTGAACTGGCCAAGACCAGTTCTAGGCTGCTGTATCTTTTGCTCTCATCCCTCTTCTCTAGAGGGGAGGGAGCAGAGACAGCTCCTAAGGGCTCTGATTTGTTTTAGAGTGCCTGGGGAAAAGGTGCCCTAAAATAATCCTGATTGGCTGAGTTATTCTATTGGAACTCAGCCCGGGAGCCCTGACCCCTTCTTTGCTCCTACTCAATCACCCCAAGGGGCATATTCCCTCTGGGACACCAGACACCCGGAGAACACTCACTATTTGGGGGGCCATATTCCTGGCCCCAAGCTCCACCACTTGCTTGTGCTGTTCTGGGCACCCTTGGGCCTGCTGGAGGGCGCTTCTGCAGGAAGGTGCTTCTGGTCCAGCCCAGGATGCCTCCACCCCTCTGAGTTTGCCACTGCAGTCGCCAGTATTAAGCCTGAGATTGGGCGTATGGGCAATTCTGCAGTTTGCTGCTATGTGCTATTGCACATGTGCACACTGTTGCACCATCTTTACTCTCTGGGTAATTTCAGATGTTACGTGCTCCCGGGTCACCACAGTGGATCCCCAACCGTGGTGGGCCGGCCAACCCCCTCCCGTGGTCCATGAAAGCCCCTAACAGATGTGACGGGAGCGGGTCCACGGCAAGGAAACGGACAGACGGAACATGGCCCGGGGAAGCACAACAGACGTTACGCCAATTCCGGACCGAGGTCAGAATACCCTGAAGACACCAGGGCGGGGTGGGAGGCAGAAATGGCCGAATGAGGGCAAAGGAAGCCAAAAGCGCCAAAAGGCAACGCCCACACAAGGGAAATGGGAAGTGAGGGGAAGGAGGGAGAAGAGCTGCAGAGGAGGCACACACAACAGGCACAGGGAAGCTGCACATACAGCAGAACACAGAGCACACACACACACACGCCCGGGCACAAACACACCCGAACGGGAAAGGGAAGAAGGGGGGAGCACGCAGGGAAGGTCAACACACACAGCACCACGGAGGGGGGGGGGGAGGAGGAGGGGTAGAGCCCCGGGCTAAGGAAGCGGAGGGGACTGGTCCGGGAACAGCCCAGGTCATGGTGAAAGGCATCCAGAACCCCACTTAAAGCACAGGGAGCACGGGCCACCCAACAGCAACAAAGGCAGCCCAAGTCACAGGTGTCCCCACAGGGACACAGGGGGAGGGCAAACAGGCCAGAGAAGGCCCACCAGATGCACATAGCGGGGTCACTGAAGCATGCCCTGGCGGTAGTCCAGCCCTGCCATGTGGTGGGCAACGAGGTAGCAGGCCTCAAATGGATCCAGCCCGGTGAGCCCGACCTGAACATCAGCAAGGGACCACACAGCAGCCAGCGCCACCAGCTCCGGTCCGGTGGGCTCTGACAATGTGTAGTCAGCAGCAACATGTGGTAATATGCTGCCCCACGAGGCCTCTGGTAACCACGGGCCCCGTGGATGCAGTAGCAGAAGGAAACGGCCAGGGCAGGATCCCCCTCCTCCAGACAGGTAGTGAACCTGGCCAGGCCACAGACCGAGAGGGCGGACACGGTCTCCGCTGTGGACCATGCCACATGGGAGCACCTCATTTCTGGAATGTGCCCATCAGGAAAGGGACGGAGGCCAAGCGCCTCCGCATGGAGCCGGCATGTGCTACCGCTCACCTCATAGCCAAAGTAGCGAAGGCCGGAGTTCAGACTTGCATAGGCATCAGAGAGAGTATCCGACCAGCAGAGGAGCAGCTGAACAGCCGGGGAATGCCACAGGTCACATAGGGTCATGGTCTCCCGGAAGGTCCAGTTATGGGGGGCGCCAGGCGATCTGGGTTGCGGGAGCCCCGGGGCAGCACTGCTGGCCATGGTCCAGTGGGCAGAGGGTCTGAGCAGCAAGGAAAGAGGGGCCCCACGATCCCATGTGGGCTGGGGAGGGAAGCAGGGGAGCTCCAAGGACACGCAATAAGGCCGCAGGTCGCAACATGGAACGGCTAGCAAGTGATGCGTGGGGAGCGGACCCAGCACAGCTGCAGGGACCGAGCGCACAGAATGTTCAGCAAGCACTGATAGCAGGGAGGTGATGACAACAGGCAACCAGCTGCGGAACACACTGACAGGAGCGCAGGTGTACCCAGTGTACGATGTGTAGGTACACATCGGCCGGCAGGTAAGCGCAAGCGGCACGAGGAGTCCAGGGAAGGCCCCACTGGCACAGCTGAGCAGCCCCCAGCCAGCTGGCAGTGGGGCATCCGGGCGAGGGAGGCCAATAAGGGCACGCTGGGGCCTGCCCCGGGGCCCCCCGCAGGCTGCCATGGGCCACCCCCGGTCCCAGGCTCCCCACCCCGTCCACACAGGCAGGTCAAATCACCAGCCGTCCCAGCACACGTGCCCACCCACAGCCGTGTCGGGGCCTCCCCACAGCAGGTCCCACCTGTCTCTAGCCCAAAGCCGATCCGATCTCCTGCCCTCTTCCTGTTACCATGAAGCAGATAATAAAGCTGTTGTTGCAGCTACAACTCGTGTTTATTGTCCATACAGAGCCCCCTGTGCCCTCCCCCTCCTTCGCTCTCCTCTCCCTTCCATCTTGCTCTGTCACGCCACGTTCTCCTGCTGCTGTGCCCTTTAAATCTCTCTCCCCAGTCTGTGTGTTGCGCGCTGCCTGGCAGCAATGCTGCGTGCTTTCGCCACGGCTGGGAATTATTCATTATGATTCTGCCTGGTGGTTGGCGTTCAGTCGTTACGTTTGGCGATTTCCCAGTGGGAATCCCTTTCGCCACGCTTCCGGGGATGGTCCCGTCCTGACCTCCGGAAGCGTGGTTGGCTTTGGCCCCTCCGGGTAATTGACCGTGGCGAACATCTGGATGCCGCTGATCAGACGTTCATGGCTCTTTGGCCGCACTGCGGGATTGACCGAGGTTCACTGTGGTTGACCGTGGTATCGTCACATCTGAAATTACCCTCTGTGAGCATGCTCAGAGGCCAATATGGTGGCCGAAGCGTGTGCATGCACAATAGCAGCAAACTGTTATTGTGTGCATGTCCGGTCTTGGGTTTAATGGCAGCAGCGCTGACAGCGACCAAGGGTCCCTGCGGCAGCAGAAGAAAGTTTATGGGGGCTCGTGTCTGGGGCTTTGGCAGGCGGGTGCTTGGCTGCCCAGAGATAGACACTGCCCCAGTTTTCTGACCTCTAACACCGTGCAATACAATTAGTTAAAAACAAACTGGTTATCATACATAAGGAAGGCAGCTGAGCCAATGCTCTACAGTCATTTTGTAGTTATCATACGAATAAGAAAGGAGAATATGTAATTAATATTTACAAGTGGTTATTGTATTTTTCTGAAATGTTCAGAATATAGGCCCTTTTCACACAGACACTCACACCGATAAAATGGGTGTTAATTTTATTATACATGTTACAGGGCACCCACAGGGCAACACTGCAGCCCTGCAACATGGGCCCTTCTCACACGAGATGCCTCCACCCAGTTTTGCTGGGTGGAGGCATCTGTGTGAACATAGCGGGTGGTGGGTGGGGTACATTTCGCTGCTCCATGAGTGGGTGGTGGCTGGAGACGGGTGTTGTGTTCACAAAGACAAAACTGGGTGGAGGTATCTCGTGGGTGCCCATGTTGCCCTGTGGGTGCCCTGTAACATGTATAATAAAATGTAACACCTATTTTATCGGTGTTAGCGTGTCTGTGTGAAAAGGACGATAGTTCAAAGAGTACAATAAGACTTGTTGAAAACCCTGAAGAATAGCAGTAATTTCAGCTTACTTTTAAACCGAAGCAATCGCCTACAGGTAATTAGAATGATCAGAAGCTTACATGGATTTGGGCATGGCTACCAGACTTTCTCATTACCACTTTCTCCAGTCAGTAATGGAAATCCATGAAACTCTTACTGGGTTCAGGGGGGACAAATTGAGGCCCTAAGGCCATATGTAGTAAAGAGAATGTGACGAGAAAAGATAAGAAAATTGAGGTTGTGTGTTTATAACACCATACATAAACATGAAAAAAATAAATAAATAATAATTCTGCAGGGTGACCCCAACCACGAGAAGCTGGAATTGAAATCACTGCCTCTGGTTCTCTGCGTCTTCGGCACAGAACTATAAAAAAACAGGGTTTTGCACGCGAACTGTGAAGATATGGTGATTGGCTTCCTACTGTTGATTTGTAGAACTCAGAGCCCAGAGAAGAGATTGGCTACATTTCACAGGCTAGCCAGCACAAGAAGAGGAGGAGGCTGTGGTACAGATGTGGAAAACTCAGATGTGAGTGATGTTATGTGGACAACAGAGAACAGCTTTTACCTGATGCACCTTTCCTCAACACTCCCATCTACGTAGAGGATATCTTCCCCCTTACTAGCCTCCGCACTAACCAACTCTTTGCTTATCCTCATTCACTTTCTTCCTCTGCCCTGTTATAAATGGCTGGGGGAGAAACCTACAGGGTAGTGGCACTACCTTTCCTGTTCGTCTGAACCCAAGCCTAGCCCTAGTTCATACCCAAACCTCAGTAACAGCTTTCTTAGCACATCTCGAATAATGCAAGGGTAACCCTAGTAAGTTATTCTTCACAAAATTTGAGAAAAACCATGTCATGAGGCATAAAGAATGAAAGGCAGTCCTGGAAACACTTATGCCTGTACTCAACTTTATACAGTACATGTGAAAAGTCTCTTCTGCAATCTGTTGCACTTTTTGTGTCATAAAGCTAAACATGTGAGTACATGTTTCCATGGCTGGGGCCTAAATTATGTGGTTATCCCCCCCATAACCCAATAACATAAGTGTGTGTAGATAACAGCACAACAGCAAGATAGATACAAAAGTCATTTTCACATCAAAGCACACTTTAATCAGTGAGTTTACTTATCAGTCAGTGATCTCCTCCCACAGAGACACTTACCTCTCCCTTTCTGCTTTATTTTTGATAGACTTATCTTGGCTTATAGCTTTGCTGTTTTCCATAGAAATCTTTGCTTGATTGGCACGCATCTCCTTGCTTTCCCTATGCAAGCACAAAAAGAATAATGATAGATTATATATTAGAATGTGATCATTAAAGTTTATTAAAATAGTTCTATAATTGACATACTGTCCATGAAGTTTTCAAGTGAAAAGAACAGATTATATATAGTATGTCCTCCTTCAACTGGACTTTATGTTGTTTGAAGAAGCACGTACCAATCTCAAGAGGGTATAGAAAAGAATTTAGAAGAAATAGTTTAAAGCATTTTACACTTTGAATAAAATAGGCTCTTTTCTCTGCACTATCTAATACTTAACTGAATAACAGCCATTATGAGCAATTTACAAAATACAACTTGCCTTTTTAAATGCCACAATTATTTTTCAAAAACCCTGTGCACAGAATGTATGAATGTGCTATGATCAACATTAATGTGCTATGACCATAGTCTTGGAATATTAACCTCTATGACTTGATAATAATAATAATAATAATAATAATAATAGAAGCAATGCACCTTGTGCTGTACAATCAGTAGGGACCTGTCTCTAACTTATGATTGTACAGAGCCAGGTACATTGCTTGTATAACAAATAATAAAATAATAATACAAATAATAAAAATAAAATAATAATAATAATAATAAAAAAAATTAATGGAGTGATCACTCCCTGCTCCTGATAATCAGCAGTTGTTGCACCCAACTTACTTGACTAATAGCCATTTATGGACCTATCCTCCAAGACCTTAACCAATCCTTGTTTAACCCCAACTATGCTACTGGCCTTCACAACATTCTCTGGCAACAAGTTCCACAAGCTAATTGTACATTGAGTAAAAAAGTATTTCCTTTTATTTGCTTCCAGTCTACTGCCCGTTAGTTTCCTGGAGTGTCCCCTAGTTCTTTTATTATTTGAGAGGGTAAATACCAGCTCCCTACTTAGTTGTTTCATGCCATCCATGATATTATAAACGTCTATCATATCCCCTCTCAGTTATCTCTAAGCAGATGATCCCTAACCTATTGATCCTCTATGCAGGGTATGATCAAGCCGCAAGCCATTCTATACCCTTGATAATTTTTGTTGCCTTTCTCTGTATCTTTTCCAGTTCTACTATAACTTTGTTGAGATGGGATGATCAGAATTGCACACAATATCCAAGATGTGGTCACACCATGTGGAATAATGATATTTTCTGTTTTTATTCTCTATCCCTTTCCAAATAAATCTTAACTTTCTAGTTGCCTTTTTGATCACTGCTACACACAGACTGGACATTTTCAATGAATACATAGGCGGGGCCTATGTGAGTCAAAAGGATCCAGCATCACCCACAAATTTTAGTCCCAAGTTATGAGTTGAGAGAATAGAATATTGGCAATTTCCTCTTCCATTCTCAAGATGACCATTTAATTCCCTTGCAGCTCAGCCTGGTGACCCCAGAAGTGGGCAAAGTTCTCAACCCAAGAGCCATGTACCAATATCTTCATATTGCCACGAGCTGCATGTCATATGCATATATGTACATGCAAATCTCTTCTGCTTTGGGATTGGCTGGCAGAGCCAATCTCTGCAATCTTGGCTGCTGATATGCTGAGGAGTAGCTGTGATTCAGATGCTGAGGGTGAAAACAGACATAACTCTAACTCCACTTTAACACTTCTTATACATGTTGCTGGGCTGCATAGGGCACCAATACAGCCCTGCAACATGCATAAGAAATGTTAAAGCGGTGTTAAAGTGGAGTTAGCATTGTCTGTTTTTACCCTGAGTCCTGAGTGCAATGAATCAAGAAACAGGCCCATAAAGGCCCAACACCAGTCCTGGCTGAGCCGCACTTGAACTGTCCAAGACACTTCATCTGTTTTATAAAACAGTTAACACTGATGAACACTGAAATCCCTTTGAGGCATTATGATCAATGTTTTAATGTGTCAGCAATGCACAGCCTTCTGGTTCCTGGACAATCATATATCTAGCTCTTTTTAAAATTTGTCTTATGCAAGAAAACTTTTCACTGTGTACGGGGATAGGATAGGAATCTCATGGTAATCGGCGAACAGAGTCATAGCAATATAGAGAACCCCCCCAAATAATACAAAATAGTGGCTAGTAAGTGTGCTGTGACAGAAATAATGTTGTTTAATGTTTAACAATAAACTTAACAGCTGATTGGTAAGAGTGGGTGCTCAGCACCTCTAGAAAATGAGACCAGTAATCAGAATAGTACTGTATCCATCTAAATGACTTCGGATGTGGTATTCTGGACTAAGGATAGGATTTTCCAGAGCTCCTACATGACATAGAAGAACAAATCTCATTGACTTTCATTCAGTTTCTTTAGACATGAAATCTTTTCTGCTTTGGGGGCTTCATTCCAGCTAAATATGTTGAAGGGAGTATACTTAGCATGTACTGCTTGAGAAATCATATATAACAAGCAAATTTGGACAGCTGTGGACTGTCTGATCTCATGGATTGTGCAATGAGATTACCCTTCTATTTTTTTAAATTTCTTTGCATTTTCTTTAATTTGGAAATGGACAATGCTGACATGAAGTTTTCTGATTTATTGGAGATCTCTATCTACTACATCTTTAAAACAATGTGTAACTTTCCAACTCTACTGCATCGTATCCCTTACCAGCCAAAACATACCAGTGCTATAAATAAATGCTACTTCTGAGATGTGCTGAACCTCCGAATTCCTACCAACCTTAATAGTCCCAGGTCCTTTGAATTCAAGTACTCTGGCCAAAGCCTGACTTCTAAAAAACTCAACTGGTGGTTTGCTTTACTGGTGTTTTCATACGTGACGGGGCCGATTGGCCCCATCACGAAAACAATAAATTCATCCCCCGCCGGGATGACCCCGTCACGCCCTAACAGACGTGATGGGGGATCCTGGTGGGGAATCGGGGAGGGGGTGGGGCCGTGCAGCGTAACGTGCGGCTGCACTGCCCCGCCCCCTCCACGCTCCCCACCCTCTGGGGAGACGGGCGGCCGCTGTGGCCAATGCAGCCGCAATGCTCGCCCGATTTGGCCATGGGTCGGAATCCCTGCGGGGATTCCGGCCCGTGGCCGCCGTCCAGAAGTGACGGTGGAGTTCATCACAGCGGGGAATCACCTTCGCCACGCAACCGCCGCTGGCCCCGCCGCTTCGGCCGCTCGCGTGGCGAAAGTGATTCCCCGCCATGGTAACATCTGAGGAGGAACATCCGTTCCCCCCAACAGACGTTCCGTGATCACAGCCACCACAGGGAATTGACTGTGGTTGACTGTGATAACGTCTGAAAATACCCACTGTTAGCATGTTGCATCCCAGTAGCACCGTCAAGGAGCCCTGTCTGCAGCGTACAAGTTCTCATCATGCCGTGGGGAGGATGCTGCCCTTCTCACCTGTCATGAGAGAGCTTAAGTTGTTGGGTTTGTTGTTCATGAGCATTAATTAACAGCTTTTTGAGTAGTTCACACTGCTGGCTCAAATGTAAATCACGCATTTCTTGCTCTTCGGCACTGTGTGTGTTAATCATTTCTGACCACTCTTTTGTGTGCTGAGATACCATTTCTTTTACCTGCAGAGAGAGAAAAATGACAGACATTTGATCAGTACTTCTCACAAGTACTTCAAGTAATGTGGTTGAAGACAACTGAAAAATAGTTACTGCTAAATTAATATTTGTAACTCTCTATGAACCTCCTCTGTATGTCCACTTCACTGTAAAAGCTTTCCATAGCTCCCCATGCCCATAGACTGCTCACTGATGCTTCCTTTTCTGTCCAGTCATTCAGAGTCCTCTTCCCCCCTGTAACTAACCTAAGCATATGCACCTGTGGCTTTTTAACTTCATGACTGTATCCCTGTTTTGCCCTCTCCTTTGTCTCCCCTCTCCTTTGTCTCTTCTAGATTGTAAGACCCTTGGGCCAGGGACTTGTACCTATTTAATGATTGTTAAGTGCCAGGTACGTTGTTGATCGTATAAAAACACATACAATTAAGAAATAATAAATACTAACATTAATAATAATAAACAAGGACCCATGTTCACTGCATTTTCCTCATTAGGTGTTTTCATATGGGCAATCCGATTGGAAGTGGGGGTCCATAGTCACCGCGTGGCTCTGCCATGGAGCATCCACACAGGTGGAGGGCGTGGGGAGTGAATCAAACGGGCATCTCCCAGCATGGCTACCCTGGCCATGGAGGCAGCCCTGCACGGTGCACTCCGGATTCCCCGGCATTGCTCTGTAACTGGCTGAGAGGGTGTTTTCTACCCAGTCGTTGGACTGGCACCGCAACCAGGCTCCGACCAGGTTCCTGAACTAACGTGATGGGGGCCTGTCTGCTGGGGAGGGTGGGGAGCCGGGCATTCGTGGCAGTCAATGACAGCCGCCATGGTGCCCGGCCCCCTGGGAACTCCGGACTGTGGTGAGTAAAGCAGGCTTTCAGGCATGAAAGCTTGCTTTACTCCCAGTCGGGTAGTGGGATTCTGACTGTGGCAGCTAGCCTGGGCTGTGACTCAGGGACTTCCAGGGAGTCACAGCCTGGGCTAGCCGCCACCATGGTTGGAATCCATCTCATGCGTAATGGTGGCCTGCAGAGTAAAGCATGCTAAAGTGTGTGAAAGCCGGTCACTGTCACGTCAGAAAACGCCCAGAGTGGGTGCTCTGTGACTCGCGGGAGCACACATCCAGCAGCTCCACCTTGAGTCACCGCCATTGGATCTCTGGCTCAGGGGTGGCCATGCAGGGTAGCATCTCCTCTGAAAACACGCATTGTTGCCAAAGGGAAAAATGCAATGAACATAAGTCCCTGATAATACTCAATAATAAAGATGGCTATATACTTTGCTTAAACAAAAAATCTTATAAAACTACAGAAATAAGAAATGGAGAAAACCTAGTGGGACAGTTTACCCTGAGGGCTTAAACGTGTTCTCTGGTTATTTGGAGACAATATTTCATGCACAGACAGTTAACAGAGAAATCCTATATTTAATAGATCCTGAATCTGCAGATAGATTATGTAGCTTTGTCTTGTACTCATTAAGTCAGCAGGGAACCTGACAAGCATTCTTTGTCTCTTTAGCTCCCAAGATTCACAAGAATAATAAGATTTAGAGCTTTGGAAAATTCCCAGGAGACAATGGAAGCAAGTCAAAAGCACCAGTGTTATTATTATAATAGTACATTGCACTCAGTGATTTAGAGAAGAAACTAATAGACATACTTTATTATCCCTAAATTATTTAAGCTATTTTGACAAGTTAACCTACTTTTACATAAGTGAGAATGTCCCACATAGAAATCGTTACGGGGTTCTTAGTGTGTGTGAATGCATGTGAGAATGGGTGCATGCATGCATGTCTGCATATGTGTGCGTGCATGCATTTCTGAGGGTGTCAAGGTATGAATGGGAGTTGGCCCTGCCTCTCTCTTCCCTTGCTGGCTCCAGTTCTTGTCCCACCAGCCTGAAATTCCACCAGCCACCACTGGAAAAGGGAAATGGTGTCCAGCTTGACAACAGGTATATGAATGAAGAGGGGGAAAGCCTGCAGGTCAGAATAGATAAGGAGGTGGTCAGAGAATACCTGGCTAATCTGAATGAATTCAATACCTGGGAAGATATAGGACAGATTATAAAAGAGTCAATCTGTAAGCACTTTAATGGCAATACAGTGGTTGGTTACTCATTAGCCAGCATGGATTTGTCAGGAACAAGACTAATCTTGTCTCCTTCTTTGATAACTAGTGGATGTGGGAAATTCTGTGGACATCATATATTTTGATTTAGTGAAGTGTTTCAGCGAAGTTTCACATGAGACCCTCATTGACAAGCTTGCGAAGCGTGGGCTGGAAGACACTAGAACGAGGTGGAATGATGACTGGTTTGGGAACTGTATTCTATGCCTGCATTCATTTTTCTCCCAGCTCTTTAATTACCTGTGAGAGAGTACGGTCACGCTTTATCATCCTTCACACTTGCTGCCAGATCTCCCTCCCCGACATTAAATCTTGCCACACATTATCCCCTACGAGCTGCTAACAATCCCATCATTCTTGTGACTGTTATTGGGCGCATTCACAAGAATGTCTTCTCTCACATTTTAAATGTCTTCTAGGAAAGAACAATTGTACCGTATCTCCTATCACACGTTCCTCTGGCTTTGAATCTGGTCTCAGGTGCTGCTGGTGCCACGTTAACACTCAGGCTAACAACAGGGTGCTGCAAGACTGTCCCATGTCTCTCTATGAGGCTGGTAGACTTATCTGGTGTCAATTTCACTCCCCTGCTTTAAATCTCAGTGCTAATGATAGGGTTGTTCTCAGCAGCTATTGTCTTCTCTATGAGGGTGGAGGAGTTTGTCCTTCAGAAATTATGACCAATGCATATGAGGGATTTAGCTAGATTATTAAACCTCAGTTTTTAGCTTGTCAGTTGCAGGTGACAGCCCTTGCACACATTACTGGGGGGGGGGGGGACTTCTGTGATCGCAATCACAGCTCTATTCTCACAGGAATTAGCACACGCAGGAATACACTATTTTGCTTTTCTTCTGTGAGAACACTCACATGTCACAGGGTCCCCCGATGTAGCTCTTATGGATGTTTTTGGAATAGTGCATTCCTACGTGTGCTAATTCCTGTGAGAATAGAATTGTTCTCAATTGTTCCGACCCTCCCTCCCTCCCCTGTTAACGTGTTTAAGCGCCCTGATTTACGACTTGCTCATATAGGATCTTGCAAGGTAATTAATTTACACAGGCAATAAAAATTAGGGATGAGCAAGCGCGGTTCGGATGTTCGGACTGAACTCGGTCTGTTCGGACGTCTGAACCAAACTCTCGAATGACCGAACAGTTCGGTCGTGTTTGGATGAGTTCGGGGGCAGGAAAAATGTCTTTTCAGGGCCAAAAATTAGGTTTCGGTTTTGATAGCGCTATTTTTGACTGTTCGGCCAACCCGAACTCGGCTGAACCGAACCATCGAACCCGAAATCGGGTTTTGAACCGAACGACCGAACATGCGAACCGCATTCTGTTCACCCATCCCTAATAAAAATGTGGGGGAAACAGTTTAAGTCAAGTTTTTTTGTCTCTTGTGAATGCAGCCTAAAAGTGATCATCAAAGTAGAGGGAGGAATCAAGTGGGGGTCTGTCCTGGGTCTGATGCTATTCAACATCTTTATTAACAATTTGGATGAATTAATGGAGGGAATAATTATCAAGTTTTCAGATGATACAAAACTAAGAGGGGAAGTCAACACCTCGGAAAATAGAATCTGATTTAAAAAAAAATCTTGATAGGTTGGAAATCTGAGCTGCCATTAATAAAATGAAATCCAACTGAGATAAATATAAATTTCTATACTTAGGGAAAACACGACATAGAATACAGTTCTACAACCAGTCATTATTCCACCTTGTAGTACCTTCCAGCCCACACTTTACAAGCTTGTCAATGAGGGTCTTGTGAAACTTTGGGCATTTTCACACAAGACAGTCTCCACCCACTATACATGTTGCAGGGCTGCAGTGTTGTCCTATGGGTGCCCTGTAACATGTATAGTGGGTGGGGGGTAGTGGGTGCAGAGTGTCTTGTGTGAAAATGCCCTATGTCAAATACTTTGCTGAATCAAGATAATGGCTGTTTTTACATGGACGTGTGTGTGTGTGTGTGTGTGCATGCTGAGGTGGTGGGTGGAGGTCCTTTCCCACAGACACCCACCCATGGAGCCTTCTCCATTTTTTAGGAGTGCTCCATGGTTGGAGATGGGTGGAGGTGGCTGTTGTGCAAGACCCCCATCCATCGCCCACAATGTCCGCACGAATGAGCACCGAGCACACACCCATTCTCCCACCCCCCACAGGCCATTTCCACAGACACCTCCACTGGCGGAACGCCCTCCCACACACCCAGCGGGGGGGAGGGGAGGCGTCTGTGTGAAAACGGTCAATATGTCCACAGCATTTCCCACATTCACTAGTTATCAAAGAAGGAGACAAGATTGGTTGAGTTACTTGAGGACACCTGACCCATGACTTCACCAGTCAGGAATGTCTGTTGCGACATCCTGTCCAAAAGGCCTCAGGTGCTGAGTCATCACCATGGGCTCGCAGACATATGTGCTCTGGGCAAATGCAAGGTAAAAGCGTGGGGCTTTTTGCCACAGAGGTACCTTCCAACTCTATGATTGTATGGCGCTTTTGTCAGGTGTAGTATGACAGGTGTATGAATGATAATAGAAGTTAGAATTGTCCAGGCTGAAGATACTGCAAGGAACTGTTTAAAACTGCAAGAAACTAACTGCTTGAAGCCAAAAGCCCTTAAGTGAACTTATGTACAGATTTTGAGATGCCAGCTTGCAGCTTGCAAGATTTTGACCGCAAACCGCATACTAATACTTACACAAGATACAGTTTGAACTTACACAATATTTGCAAGCATAGCTTTTGGACATTAACTGCTTACACAACAGTTCTGGGCATAAGGCTGAAAACCGACATTTCTGAAATGGGCCAAAGTTCAACTGGTCAGAAAGGCGACCACAAAAGGACAGATGCATATTAGTCTAAATGACTCATGAAAGGCATGGGAGGGCCGACTCTGCCTTGCAACAACATATGCACAGCCTATGGAGCCAGTGACCTATAAATATTGGACTGATGTAATTTGGAACTCGGAGCGCCAACACCACCCAGTGAACCGGTTCCAGTGATCCCCATCACCTCTATCACGGGTTGGCCACTCTGATAGGAGGCTAGGTAATGTATGAAAGGAAGGATGAATGTTGAAATAATATTGTATTAACATATAGAGTAATAAGAATATATTTTGTTTTTTGTAACTTTGTATTAAATAAAGCTAAGAGGTTTGCCAATATATTTCCAGCCTATCTCTGATCTCTTGAATTAACCACAGTATCTAAAAGAACATTGTCATATTGGTTGAGTGAATGTGTGAGTGTTAATAACCGTGGACCAGGTCTGAGACTTAAGCCAGGGTCAGTGCCCTGGTGGAACCTCATGTACCCCATGGGTGTGATTGCATAAACCTTTCCCTTTCCCTGCAGAGCCAGGTCCTACAGTTAGCTGCCTTTTCTGGCACTCTGTAAGGAAATGGACTTCCTTCCCTTTGTGTGAGTATTTGAGAGAGCTTGTAACATTATTATGGACATTTAACAACTCCAAAAGTTGCATTCCCCAAAGACACATTTGACAGCCAAAACCACATGTGACACTTTTAAAATGGGCTGTGGCTGGGAGGGGTTGGGACGGTCCGTGGGTGTGACACTGCGGTGGTGGAGTGGGTTCACACCAATCCCCCCTACATTCCCCTGAATGGAACAATCTTTGTTTCCGTTGGTTGCTCCATGCAGGGGCGATGAGCGGAAGTGCATGTTACACGTGAGTGCACCTGCCTGCCTGCCCACCTGCCACCACTTTCAAATGGGATGCACTCATTCATGTCCACTGCGTTAGCATGAGTGGGTGCAACTCGTGTAAAAAGGGCCTCTGACTCAATGCTAGATAAAAAGTGATTGGATGTAGGGGATGGTGGGTGTGGGCAGAGGGAGATCCCACCAAGCCACAGAACCTAACCTGTATACTTTTTACTTAAATCGGAAGGCTGAATTTGATGCATTAATATGTAGCATGCAAGATGAAAATTAAATGTGTTAACTGCTACTTAACATAACATTTAATAGGACCTTCAGAGCAGCAGCTTCAAATTATCAGGAAACTGGATTATGGAAGACTGAGTTTTCCCATGCAAACGGTAGCACATTTAATTGAATTAGGGTGGAGGAAAAGAACAGTTTGACTTAAAATGAATTTCTACTTAACCAAGGATGGAAACAGACGTGGCGTCACGTTGGGTCACTGTGACCCACTTTACACCGAACCGAACCTGCATGTTTGTGCAGGCACATCAGGTGTTGGCCCAGGACTGGCCCGGGCCATGTTGGCAGTTAGTCCAGGCTCTCACTCCTGGACAATGTCCAGATCACAGCCTGGGGTAAGGTCCGCCTGATCGGGACAAAGCATGCCACAATGGGCTATCATGTCTGCTGTGACTCGGCAGACATAGCCCAGATCAGGTTTGCCATGACCAGCCATCATGGCTGCCCATCATGGCGGGGAGCAGGGTGCTGGGCGCAGCACAGGAATGGTCGGACATTCGTGCAGCTCCCTTCCCTCCCAAGTGGCCTGGCTGTGGGCATGTTTGTTGTATGGCCCAACCTGGTTCGAACCATGTCTGCCATAGCTTCGTGATGTGGGTTGGGCCACCATTGTGTGGCCATCGCTTCTGTTTCCACCCCTAGTTTAACTTATTTGGATTTCACTGTATTTAAAGAAGAAGCTGCAAAACCTGTAAAACTAGCCTTCCAATCACAACCTTTCTTCCTCTTTAAAATCGTTTGGTGTGGGAGATGGGTGATGGGGTGGGGGGAATGGGTTGGGGTGGGTGTTTTTCCTCCTTTACGTGTTGTTTTAATTACGGTTGATTGTATGGATTGTAAGTTGCCCTGAACTGCCTGTGGCAGGAGGGGCAGGGTAGAAAGTTTTTATAATAAATAATAATAAAAAATATAAAATATTTCTCTCCCCCCCCACTTTTCAGGTTATTTTTGGCATAGGAGTGGCAGCAGGGATTTATGTCTGGCAGCAAATAAGTGGTGGCAGTTGGGAAAGAGAAAGAAAAGGGGGGGCTTATTTCTTGTATATCACTACCAGTGAGCAGGGGCAGTAGGAGTTATCTTTGGCAGTGGAGAGAAAGTAAATAAATAAATAAAAGAAACGGCATGGAATGGGTTATAGTGCTGTGAGGCACCAACAAAAATCTTTTCATCTGAAAAGGTACAAAATCTGTGTTCCTGTTAAATTTTTTATTTGCTAAAATATTATTTATGTATATGGTAAATATAATTCACACAGCTAAAACAATTCCCATAAATTCAAATGTCTCACAGCAAAACTGGAAATACCACTGAAAATAAATTTTTGGTGATTTGAAAGAGTTTGTCAGGGAACCACACACATATAGACAAGCAAAGACTCCCAGGCTCACTAGGAAGAATAAAGATAATTGTTTTAGAAGAGTGGTTATTAGAGAGTAACACAATGAAGTCTTGAACATCACACAGAGACACTAACACTAAGAGGAGAGCTTCTTTAGAACCGTCACTGTTAGGCATGACAATTACATAAGAGCTTGATCTAAGGAGGGAAGGACATCATCTTAAAACCAGTATGTGCTCAAAGAGAGAGACACTACAGAGAACACAAATTTATTTCTAGACCTTAAAACTCAAAACTTTTGAAAAATTGTTAGTGAACAATATACCAAAAGAAATATAAAGATACACGAAAAACTCTCCAGTAAAAATAAAATCAGGTTATCAATTCCTGGGCTATATTCCTCGGCTACACTAGCATGATCATACCCTTTCAGGATTCTGAATTGTATTGATGCCTTCTACATGACCATGCCCTAACCACCAGAAAACTCATGAACAATTTTATAATGTACCATATATCTTCTTCCGTCAAATGACTAATATCCCAAGGTCCAAAGGAATCAGAGGAATTCTGAATATTCACTGACTCACTTAATTCAAATGTTAAAAGGAAAATATTTCTACTAATGTGATTATGTTATAATTAAAATAACAGCACAAATTCCCTGCTACCGTACTGGGAAATCATGGAAAAGAACAACACTGTGCCTTGGATGTTCTACATGTCATCATAGGTAAAAAAAAAAGTTTATATGTTGCCAAAATAATAAACTCTCTTTCTCAAAAGATCTCCGTTGAATAGCTGCATGTGTTAAAAATTACCCAATTTCTTACCTTAGATTTGTGATCTGATGTTAATGTCTGAATTTTAATTTCGATTTCTTTCTTCATTTCAAGACAGTTACTTCCTCTAAAAAAAGCAAAATTGTGAATGTGTGCCACAAGTTCAATTTTCTTCCTAATGAATATGTTAATTAAACATGAAGTACCACATTTGAATAAAATAATTTCTTCTAGGCATTTATTCACAACATACACAATATTGTTGGGTTAATGATTACTAAATTCAAACATTTTACAATTATTTCTAGAGCAGTCCATCTTATTCTATAATTGTGGGTATATCATCAGATTTATTTATGATCCATGTCTCTTTTTTCAAGAGTTTAAAAATACTCGGCCAATACAATTTGCATTAGATTGAAAAATGGTATGTAGATTCAAAGCCAGGAAATGATTAGTTTGCTTCTTTTTGGCCATTTTTAAAGTCTGAAGCATGGAAAAAGTGTATTTTGATTATTGATTTCTGAATTGTTATATGCATTTTTAAGAAAAATGAGGATATTTTCAAATGTAGGCATCCAGGGCAGGGACCCCTCTGCACAGGTGAAGTGATGTACTGTGCACCCCTTGTACTCCTTGTGTGCCAGGAAAAAAGATCTCTGTGCCAGTTTCAAACAGGCCACTATATAGCAGCTGGTATAGGCTCTATGCCACTAGTTTTTGAATCCTAATCTACTATTTATAGACTCACTGCTCCAAAGTGATGAAATCCTATCTTTGTCCCCATTGTTCCACTTACAAAGACCAATTACTTGACTTTGTGTTGGGAAGGAGTCACACTGTCGAAGTCCATACCAAGTAATGGACTTGGTGGTGTTAAGGCACACTGGTTTCTGTGACCAGCACCACATCCAACTGTCTTTAACTTCCCCAACCCGCTGGGTCAGGTACCCATTCACAGCTGAGTAGACTAGAGGCAGCCATCCAGTGAGAGACCAATTAGAACTTGAATCCATAGCTGTTGGGGATAGAGCCAAGTGCCTTAACTACTCTGTCATCACACCTCTCACACCATACTGCTCCCTCTGGAACTGCCGCTCTTCCATTAACAAAGACCCCCTTATTGACAACCTCTTCCTTTCTCACCACTTTCAACTCCTTGCACTTTCTGAAACCTGGATCTCTCCCTCTGACTCTGTCACCCCCACCACCCTCTTCTCTGGAGGCCTTTTGTTCTCACATCAGTCCCGCCCCGAAGACCGGGGTGGTGGCGTGGGCCTTCTCCTTGCCAACTCCTGTTGATTCCAGCCCCTTTCCCCTCCCCCCTCCCTCTCCTTCCCTTCCTTCAAGGCTCACTCTGTGCGTCTCTACTCCCCGCTTCACCTTCGTGTCGCTGTCATCTACCGCCCCCCTGGCCCCCTTTCCTCTCGGACTTTGAATCCTGGCTCAGTTTCTTCCTCTCCGATGATACCCCCGCTCTCATTCTTGGTGACTTCAACATCCATGTTGACGCACCTTCCCAGCCCTCTATCTCCCGCTTTCTCTCCCTAACCTCCTCCTTCGATCTCCGCCTCTGGACTGATTCCC
>QEPC01007748.1:3122090-3175127 GCA_003113815.1 Sphenodon punctatus | reverse complement strand
CTTCTGTCCAAGCTCGCCTCATCAACTGTCTCTCTGATATCTCCACCTGGATGTCCCAACATCAGCTCACGCTTAACATGGCTAAGACTGAACTCCTTATCTTTCCTCCCTACCCTTCCTCTCCCCTGTCCATCCTTATTGATGGGGTCACCATCCATCCCGTTCCCCAAGCCCGTAGCTTGGGCTTCGTCTTCGACACTCACCTTTCCTTTAAACCTTACATCGACTCTGTTGTCAAGTTCTGTCATTTTGCCCTCCATAACATTGCTCGGCTTCGCCCCTTTCTCTCTGTCTCCTCAGCCAAAACCCTTGTTCACGCCATGGTTATCTCTCACCTTGACTACTGCAACCTCCTCTTTGCTGGCCTCCCCGGCTCTCACCTGTCCCCCCTTATCTCCATCCAAAGCTCCACTGCTAGGGTCATCCACTCAGCCCGTCGCTTCAACCACGTGCAGCCTCTCCTCTCCTCACTGGCTCCCCTTTCCCCAATGCATCCTTCACAAACTCCTGTTATTCGCTTACAAACCCTTCACAACCTGGCTCCCCCTAATCTCCTTACACACTCCTGCATGCACTCTCCGCTTCTCCTCTGTTCCCTCTCTCGCTCTCCCCTGCTCCCCTAACTGCCTTCGTCCCTTCTCCCTTTCTGCCCCCCATGCCTGGAACTCCCTCCCTGCCCACATCCACCTTGCCCCCTCCCTCTGCACCTTCCAATTCCTCCTCAAAACCCACCTCTTCCCGCCTTTCCCGATGCCTGTTAGAACTTTCCTCTCAATATTTACTGTCTGCCCTCCCTGCCTTACTGCAAACAAGCCAAGCACATGCTCCTGAGACTTCGCATCCGCTTGAATGTTATTTATCCCTTGCCTCTCCCTATGTCCCCTCTCCTTGTCTCCCCCCTCTGTGTCTATTAGATTGTAAGCCGTAGGCAGGGACCGCGTCTATCTTATTGTTCTGTAAAGCGGCAGGTACACAGCTGGCGCTATACAAATGCTAATAATAATACTAATAATAATGTTACAGAAGCAAGATGGCTTTCAATTAAAATTTGACAAGTATGAGGAAATTCTCTCTTGATGTTGATAAGCCATCTCCTAATCCAGCTTGTGGTGCTCTTCTTTGCAATGAAATTTTTTAGAAGAATCTGACATATTAAACATTCTTCCATTTTTTTGTTTTAAAATAAATTAGTATTATTACTATATTTTAATTTCACTTTGTCCAAAAAATCTGGTTCAAAACCTGATCTAGCATAAATTAATATTGTGCTCAGTGGAGTTACACTAGGTGTTTTTAAATGAGTAAGGCTTGAGGTGTGTGTGTGTCCGTGGTTGCTGAGTGGCAAAGCTGCAGAGCGCCCATGCACGTGGAGTAGGGAAGGGTTCAAACGGGCAGCTCCTTGGCTGGGCACTGCGACCATGCAGGCAGCCTCCACATATTCAGACCAATCCTGTAAACAATTCATACAGGTGGCCATTTCCCTTCTCTCCAGCCCAGGAACACCCCATCCCAATCCCTGCCTGACTACCCACCCTCTGCCATGATACACAGCCCCAGACACCAGGGAAATGGCTGTAGCAGCCAGCAACCCCTTCCTGCCCAAGATCACAGGACCCGGCGCAGTCGCTGGCAGTCCCAGCCAAGAACGGAGGCACATGTGTTGTATTTCTCGCGCCTGTCCTTTAAGAGCTCCTGGTAGGGCTGTGAGCAGGACTGGGGAGGCAGCAGGGCCGCAGACTTGTCTGCTGGTGCGGGTGAGCGCTCCGGTTCATATGGGCAAGGGATGCGTGGGCACCTGTCCCACGCACCATTTTGCCTCCCCCTACATGGGACACTCTGGATTTTTCAGCAGTGCTCTGTGAGTGGCTGGTGCGTGGTTCATGGGAGTGTGCATCCCCCCCGTCCTGCACCACCTTTACATGAGCAGTTGGATGCATGGTTGACTGGAGGGGGGGAACATGTGTGGATGCATCTCATTTAAAAACACTCACTGATTTAAAGACTAGCTGAGAATCTGGCCCAGTGAGAATTTGTTTGATTGGAATAAAATTAAACTGTTCACAATCGTTGACAGTTCTAAACTGAGACCTTTTCACATGGCCACCACCGCAGACCCGATGGGTGGAGGTGGTGGTGGTGTGTCCGTGTGAAAATGGCCTTATTAAAAAAACAGTTTTAAAGCTAACAAATATCAAAGTGCTTCTAAGTTATGGAAATGTGCAGCAGGCGCTATCTTCTAACACTCCTATGAAAGTCTACACTGAGTATTCAAGACATGCAATGCATCTTGTGGTCCCTGAAGAACACTGTACGGATTAAGCATTGATTTTTTTGTCACAGTTGGGAAAACTTTGCAGAGATTTCTGCCAGAGGCATAGCAGTTTGGAACTCTTCTAAAGCTCTAGAGCCAGGATCTGATCTCAGTTACATCACCATAAATCCAGAGTAACTCCATAATGAGTGGCATTCACAGGCTTTTCATTTACACTAGTATAAATAAGGTCAGCGTCTAACTACAACATGTCAAAGCTTCTAAAATATGTCATGCCTTTAAAAGATGACATTTATTTAGGAGAGTCATAGCACTCTTTATCCCAGGATGTGCACCTCTCACAAAACCTACAGACCAGAAAACCTACAGACCAAAACCTACAGACAGACCAGGAAAAAAGTCTCAACAGTCAATGCAGGGATTCCTTCCAGAGGAAGGGTGAGAGGAGGGGAGGAGCCTGGTGCAGGCACCATATTGGGTACCTTGGCCTGAGAGAATGACTCCAACTGTCACCCTATACAGGTGGCAACCTCACCTGGGAGTGAGCACCCATGGTATGGTGCTGCCAAAGGACACTGCTAAAGGATGCTCTTTGGCGGCGGTATTGGTGGTGGTGGGGTAGTGGGGCTGGGGATTATTTTTATAGTGGTTGGAATAGGAATGGGGAGTTGTGCTATGGGGAGCGGGAGGGTGGGTGGGATTTGGGGACAGCTCCAACTCTTCTGTGAGGGGGAGATATGGGCCTAGGGGGTCATAAGAGGGTGGATGGGGGAAACTCTCCCAGGTGAGAGATAGGGGAGTGTGGATTAAGGGCAGGGACTTTCACATATGTGAGTCATGAGAATGCGAGTGGAACCCCCTGGGAGATGATTGCTATAGACTGAGGATTCTGCTGGTGCACTGACTATTCTGCTGCACATCAGACTCCGACAGAGCTAGCTGAGCTGGTCTTGGTGGTGGTACTGATTTCATGGTAATTGTGAATCATGAATCCCAGATAATTGGCCTGGCACATAGGATTGATTACCCTTTAGGCCTGATATTCTGCACTGGCCTGGAAAAAGGGGTTCTGATGATTGCGGACATTGTAAAGACACCTTTTTCATAGTCATATAATTATCTTCTGGAAGCTCAGATCTCTGTCCTCCTTATGCCCCCATCAGGGTGGTGAACCTGTTAAGTTGGTCTGCCCTCAGTGACTCATGGAACCAATAGGATTCCGGAACTCTTGGGGGTGGGTGGAATATGCCCACTGATCTTGATGGCTCCTCTGTCAATGGCCTAGTTGAATGATGGAACAACATGTTGACTGTAGCCATTGACATTGCAGCTCCCAGGTATCTGCTCCCATCGCTGAGATGGTACAGATTCTCCTGGCGTATTGGGGACCTAAATGGATAAATTGGGAGGGTAGACTAGACTCAACTTGTGCTGAAACCGATTGAACCGATCACAGAGCTTTTCTGAAGTACTAGTACTATAACATTGCTGTGGTGCAGTGAAAAAAGTTTTATTCTCTGCTACCACAGCATCTGCAGCATGTCGTCCAGCAGAACTGGAAGGTAATAAAGATGATAAGGGGCCTGGAAAACAAGACTTATGAGGTAAGGTTGAAGAAACTGGATATGTTTAAACTAGTAAAGGGAAGATTAAAGGGAAATATGATACTAGCAGTTTTCAAATATCTAAAGTCCTGCCATGAAAAAAAGATGGCAAGGAACTGTTCTTCATTGCTGCAGAGGGCAGGATTAGAAATAATGGGCTCAAATTACTGGAAGGTAGATTTTGGTGAGACATCCAGAAAATGTTTGTAACAGTAAGAGTTGTTTGGCAATGGAACAAGTTATCCGGAGGTCATAGGCTCTCTGTCACTGGAGGTTTTCAAAAAAGGCTGGACAACCATCTGTTGGGGATGTTGGCACTGCAGTCACCCTGCATTCAAAGCAAGGGGTTGGGACTAGATCCTTTATTTCCCTTCTAACGCTGACATTCTATAATTCGACATTTTGGGCAGTGAACGGCCTGGCGCATTCAGGTTGTCTCTGTCTGGAGGTAGAACCATCCATTGCCTGTTGTGACAACTTTGGATTCAGAGTCTGAGGGTTGGAAGGCTCACGCTTGTTCTGTTTATCTGGATTACTTTCAGTTGGTGTCTCCCACCAATGCAGAAGGTGTACTTGGAGGGATTTGAGCAACCAACTGTGAACTCGATCCATGTCTGTCCTGGCTAGTGAAAGCCAGCTGAGAGAAACTGGGGCCATTGCTGGCTGGGGTTGTCAATACCTCTCTTTGAGGGGGCAGGTTGCTGGATGGCCTCAAATCTGCAGTCATTGTTTAAGAAACCATCTCTTGATCTTGACTCCCTGGCCAGTTATCACCATGTTTCTAACTTCGCCTTTTTAGGGAAGGTTACCGAATGGATGGTTGCCTTGCAGCTTCAGGCATATCTGGATGCAATCAGATTCTTAGACCCATGTCAGTCAGGTTTCTGTTCTGGGCATAGTATTGAGACTGCTTTGGTGGCCCTAGTTGATTATCTTCACCTGGAGATTGACAGGGGAAACAGTGCTCTGTTAATTTTATTAAAACTTTCAACTACTTTTGATAAGTTGATCATTAGGTATTTGTTGACATTACTTTTGAATTTGGTTGGGATCCATGGGACTGCTTTTTAGTGGTTCTGCTCATTCCAGTTGGGATGGAAACAAAGGATAGTGATGAGTGATTGTTCGTTGTCTCCTTGGGACCTCTCCTATGGAGTCCCACAGGGTTCCAGCTTATCTCCCCTTTTTCCAGCTTGTATCTAAGATTGTTAGGCAAGACTGTGCAAAGATTTGGAGTGAGGTGCCATCAATATGCTGATGACATCGACCGTTATCTTTTCTTTTTATCTGACCTAGGTCCTGCAGTCTCTATGATTACTCAGTGCCTTGCTGCCGTTGTGGCAGCAAGGCACCTGACAGGATTGAAATGGTGATGACTGGTCAGTCCTGTGACCTAGGTGGCATAGGGATGCCTTCCATTGATGGGGTCTAGCCTCATTTAGCCATTCAGGTTTGAAGCTCTGGGATGCTTCTGGATTCATTGTTGCATCTGCAACATCAGGTTGTGGGCAGTGGCCAGGAGTGCCTTTCGCCAAGTCCATTTGGTGAAAAGGCTGCAATCCTTTTTCTCAGAGTTGGACCTGGCCACCATCATCCATGCCTTCTAAACCCTAAGGCTAGACTACTGCAGTGCACTCTATGTAGGGCTGCCCTTAAAGACTGTTCGGAAGTTACAGCTAGTGTAGACTGCAGCGGCCTATCTTCTGATGAGGGTGGGTTACCAAGACCATATTACACTTGTGCTTTGGACTCTGCACTGGCTTCCAAGAACATTCCAAGCACAATTCAAGGTGCTGGTTGTGACCTACAAAGTCCTAAATGGCTTGGGCCCAACATATTTGAAGACCACCTTCCCCACCATGTTCCATTGTGATCATTAAGGTCAGCCAAGAACAACCTCCTGCTAATTCTAACATGGTGCCAAGTTCGTACAGTCAAGGCATACGGTGAGGCTGCATGTCTTGGCTCAGTGGCTGCTCCGCAGCTCTGGAATTCCCTTCCCTTGGAAATTTTCCAAAGTCTGAGCATCTTCCAGAGGCAGGGTATGACCTTCCTTGCATCTGATGGGTAAGGATAGGTTTTAGAAGGGTGGTGATTTTGGGGGAAGGGTTATGTACATACTGTACATACTGTATTTTGGCTATGTTTTATAACCCATCCTGAGCCCTCAGAATTTACAGCAAGATATACGTACAAACAAACAAACAAACAAACCAAACACATAAATATTATTTCTTTTTTAAAAAGTATCATTTAGCTAGGGACAAGGCAGAACTGAATGAACAGAACATCCACTACAGCACAAGCAAAACATTCTCAGATGGAAGGGAATTCACCAGCATACAACAATGACAAGATCAAAAGTCCAAATCCTGAGAATCTGCAATAACCCATTATGGAGCAATGGTCTGCCCACTGTACTTGCTTGATACACTTGTCTAGGTCCCATGCTTGCCTGGGAGAAGCACTACTGCCAGCCCCAAAGTAACTACATGGGGTTTCAAGGGCAATGATGAGATCTCCCTGTTTCATAGGACCCCACACTCTAAAAGAATGTTGCGTGGACTCCACCCCCACAAACTGTGATAGCAGGGACAGGGTCTATGCAAGACGCTCCCAGTGTATCCAAGAGTTGCTGGGGTTGGCCATTACTGTACCAGGGCAGAATGCACTTATCATGGCATCATTTGCCCTACCATTGCCCATACATGGAACCAGTGTGTGAATGTGTGTGCACATGTAAATGAGCGAGCGGATGAGATTGCAAGTGGAGGCATTGAATGAAATTGTGTATTTGATGCCGTGTGCAGACCTGTAATGGAATTTGATCTTTCCTGGGCACTTGCTTGTGATTTAACTTGGGAATTCGATTGCATATGATGGCATTTGACCTTTGGCATTTGATGGCATGTGATTTCACTTGAGGTATTTGATGGCCTGTGATGGACTCAGCAAAAGAGCCCCATAGGCACTTTGGGCAGACTTGGCAGGGGATAGTGGGGAAGGTTAGCAAAGCTTATTTTGACTGAGGTGGTAGAATAGCTAGGGCCAGTCCTACCACTATATCCTATGTCTCACTTGTCCTTTAGCTGCTGATGGCCCTCAACCACACTTGAGAGAGGGAACGTGAGCACATGATCTCCCTTGAGTCTCTGTAGGACATGTGTGGCATTTGTAGTGTACATCTGAACTACTTGCTCAAGTGAACAGGGAATTAAATCCTGCCCATCTGTCAGTGAATAAATGTGTAATTACAATGTTTATCTTGCTGAAAATTATGCAGCTGACATGCTCGCCATGCCATGTGGAAAATACACAAGGGGAAGTACTACGAAGAAGCACAGCATGAACAGAGGAGGAAATATTAAATACAAATAAGGCATTTTTGCCTTTTAATCAAATACCGTGCCCAACAATTATTTTATACAAATATTTCATTATCCAACAATTACTTTATGCAACATAATGTATCCAATATTACTTTAAGGTTTTTTTATTTAAAAAAAAACCACAACACATTTTAAATGAACATGTTGATTGTGAAAAGTGCCTGATTGGCAGTAATAGTAACTGAATTATTAATTTATCCACAGATTGAATGAATGATTGAGTTGATCAAGTAGACCATCTCTATTGACCTAAGCACTCAGTCACAGGCATAAAATTAAGATTGCATTTAATGGCCATTGACATCTATGGCATTCAGATATGTGCTTAAATGTAAAAGCCTGTGTTTATATGCTTACAGGCTAGGGGCAGATTTCAATACATACTTAAATATCTTGTTGAACTGGGATCCAGAGCATTAGTGCACATTTTTGTGCAGGATCCCCATAATGGGTAAAAACAGATGTGCAGGCAATCTGGCGGCTCCCCGACCTGACTTGGAAACCGCAGCTGGCATGGCCTGGGTCAGGGGACCGAACAAATGTGCCCACTGACTGGAGAGCCGCTGCACCCCCCGTAGAGCTAAATAAACGTGTGGGTGGCCGGCTCTGCCCCTACCCCCCTCCATGATGGACAGCCATGGGAATTCTATTTTTAGAGAGGCTATGCCTTTTTGATAATGCAGCTGTGGAAACAGTGGGTCATATCATATTGAATTACCACCTATATGATAAACAGAGAGAGGAATTTTTGTCTCCCCTCTTGGAGGAACTACCAGGCAGATCGGAATCGATCTTGCTCCGTTGGCTATTGGGGGCCGAAAAGGAGCAGATCCGGCAGAATATGGCCTACTTTTTGATTCAAGTCTCCCAACTGCATAAGAATTTTCTGGAATATAAGGGGGCATGTGATATTAGTTAGATAAGATCTGTAGGGGGGCTTTGAGGCGAACTTTAGTCCCCTAGACTTATTAGCCCTCTCTGGAAACAAATCCAGTGTTATGACTACTTAGAAGTGGGTTTCTTTCTTTATTGGATGATGTATAGATTTGTATCTTTTATTGCCTTGGGTGTGACCTAGACTTTTAAGTGGAATTGTTAGTTATACGTTGTTTTTTAATGGGGAATCCCCATTTTAGTATTATTTTATTAGTTAGGCAAATGAACTGTATGAGTTATGCTATTGTAAGAAAGATAAATACTATGTATTCTTGTATTTTTTGTATATAGTATATAGTAGATTGATTGTGTCTGTAGATGGATTTTGTTTAGGATTATTGTATAGTTGCCTTTGTGTTACAAGTTGGCAGCTATGTATGTTCTGTGTGTTGGTAAAGCAATGGCCTATGGCCACGCTGAATAAAGTTATTCATTCATTCATTCAATATGGCAAGGTTGGTGCCCATGAAGTTTTATGGTCCGTCTCTTGAGTTAGCCATCACTGATTACTGATATTGTACGAAAGGATATCTACCCACTAGGAACCAGTGACCAACAATTTCCTCCCCCAAGCCATCAGATGATAACTGCAATTTGCAAATAATTTAGAAAATATAACAACTAATTTAAATAAAGTATTAATGAAAGAGCCCTTTGCTAGAAAGTCGCTTAAGGTCTGTGCACAAAATAATTCAGTCAGAAGTTGGGCACAATACCTTGTCCACAACCCTCTGGCACCAAATTACACTCTATATTTAAATAAAGCGAGAAGTCACTCCATGAGTATGGAGATTGGTTACCAGACAACATAGTACAAATAAGCAATGGTAACTACTGGTTTAATTGTGCAGAAAATTGTGTTTTCTACTACATGAAAATTACTCCTATTAGAAGGTCACAGGTCATCTGGAAGAGGAGGAGGAAGAGAGCCAGGAGAAGGAAAAACTGTGCAAGGTAAAGAATTAGGAACAAGATAACAGCAGGGCCTCTACAATAGGGACCTCCATCTTCTGACTATTAGGACTATGCCATTTTTGAGTCCCCATGGATGGAATTTTAAAAAATCTTCCAGGTTAAAAAACTGGTTCTACTTCATGGCAGGGGGAGAGTAAGTGTTATTTTACTTACTCAGCTCTACAATTCTGAGATTCTGTGAAAGTAAGAAACAAACTGTTCCAGTAATTTTAGGAGCCTTTCATACGCATGCAAAGTTAAAAGATCCTCAGTTTGGCAAATCTATTTATCCCTACTGCAGCCTAGGGAAATGGGCCAACTTGTATCACTTGGAGATCTGTATGCTTTGGGTGCTGCCACATGAGTCTGGTGGACCTTATCCCCTGCACGCCCTGTGGCGGTCAAGCACAGCTAGCACAATGTGGGACCAGTGCAGAGACAAGGGCAGACAGACCGTCCCCGCCCCAGGGAAGCCAGGCAGGCTGCTATAGGAGGTCTCGCATGGGCAGGGGTACCAGCCACATGTACGGCTGCCCAGCCTGCCCCAACCACTCTCCCTTAGCCCGCCCACTATCCTGCCCCTGGCCATAATGTGGCCTTGCGCATCTGGCGACCAATGTGAGGTAAAGCTGCCCAAGCTGTGGTGTCTCATATGCGTGCACCCTTTGAGCTCCTGTACTGAGGAGCAATCTCTTCTCAATGATAGTAAAGCAGAATCTTTAGTGTTGAATTTGAGTTTGCTTCTGCAATGTTCAAGATTAACCAGCTTTTTTCTAAAACAAACTTGTACTCAAACTCCAGCATTCAGTCTTATTTTTGTTGAAATCAACAGTAGAATTCTCACTAATCTCAAAGGGATTGAGACCCCAAGACTAAAATTCTGACATAGTTCAATTTTTTAAATATATCACATGCTGAGGAAAAATATAATGCAGCAAGGCATGAGAAAGTATAACATTTAAAGCCCAATCTTCATGCAGACACAACTTTCAGGGACTGAACTATACACAGGTTTAATTTGCAGTAAATTGAAGAAGAAAGGAAAATTTGGTTCATTTACCTTTGTGAATTTTCCTTCTTCTCTCCCAGGGAGGCAGGCGGTCCTAATTTGGGTTTAGCTCCTCTCCAATCAGAGGCAGGATTAGGCTTTTAACTGACAGCCTGAGACCAGAGGAGGAGCTAACCTCAGTCCCAGATCCTAGATCTGTGACTACCTAAAGCTATGAAACTAGAAATGAACTGATTAACACAGAACTTTGAATAAAAAAGCACAACTTGCAATATGTTAACTGCCAATGAGCAGGAAAAAACCAAATGAGAGAACAGGTTACAGGACAGAGGGAGGGAATGTGAGAAAAACTCCCCTCCCCACAAAGCTGCCCATGTATCCCCTAACAATCTGAGCTGACTAAGATCTGATCACAGGTAATGAGGATACTGCAAAGAGTAAACAGAAAGTGAAAAGGTCCACCAAGATTAAAAAACCATCTCACTTTGGGCGGGCAGACTGCCTGCCTCCCTGGGAGAGAAGATGGAAAATTCACGAAGGTAGTGAATTGAATTTTCCTCTCTCTCTCACCAGGGGAGACAGGCGCAGTTGTTTCTTCTCCTAAATGGGTGCTCTATACCATGCCCTCGTGGAACTTGGTGAAGAGATGTTTATGAAAGGACTCTTTGCAGCACCCTCCTGCCAAAGGCTACCCTGGTGGAGGCCCAAGAAGGTAGTTTGTAATGGAGAGTGAAAGTATGTACTGAGGACCAGTATGCCATCATACAAATTTCCTCCAATGAGGCCCCCTGGAGAAGGGCTGCGTTGGTGGAAACACTATGTAAGGAATGAACAATGATGCCTTGGGGAACCTGGAGCTCCTTAGACCTGTATACTAAGGCAATGCAACCTCTCAGCCATCTAGCCAGAGTGGCCAAAGAAACCTTCTTTCCCCTGGCACCCTGTCTGAATGCTATAAAGAGTGCTGAATCCACTCTTAAAGTTCTTTGTCCTTTCTAGGCAGACTTTCAGGGCTCTCCAAACATCAAGCTGATGCCATAAGACCTCTCTGGGGTATTGAGGATTTGGGCAAAATAAGGATAGTGCGATTACTTGGTACTGGTGGAAAAGGGTATTCACCTTCATGAAAAAGGCTGGGTGAAGCCAAAGGGAAACTTTGTCTCTGTCAAACTTACATAATTCGGGATCTGCAGACATAGTCCCTAGATCTGAGACACGTCTCGCAGAAGTAATGGCGACAAGAAAAGCAACCTTAAAGGACAAGATTCTTAGTGGTACTTCCATCAGCGGCTCGAACAGAGGCCGTTATAAAGCGTCTAGGACAACATTCAGCCTCCACTTAGGAAAGGAATGTTTAATAGGAGGAGCAATAGAGGCTGCAGCTTTAAGAAAACGTCTCACATGCGGGTGGCCTGAGAGTGGTTTTCCTCTCTGTGCTGTGAGGACAGATGAGAGGGCTGACACCTGTCGACGGAGGGTGTTGACCCCTAGACTCCTACCCAGGCCATCCTGGAGGAAGGACAGGACTTCCGGAATCTGTGCTGCAATAAGCCACACATTATGCTCTTCCGTCTATCATTGGAAGGCAAACCAAGTGGTGCTATGTATTACCATGTGAGGAAAGGCTGCCCACGCTGCAGTGTCTGGTAAGCTAGTGTACCCTTTGAGATCCTGTACTGAAGAGCTATCTCTTCTCAATGATAGTAAAGCAGAATCTTTAGTGTTGAATTTGTATTTGCTTCTGCAATGTTCAAGATTAACCAGTCTGTTTCTAAAACAAAGTTGTACTCAAACTTGTTGAAGGCCTGCGAGCTGCTAGGAGGGTTTGTAGCACCTTGTCGGCGTACCCGAATTTCCTCAGCTGCTCCTGTTCAACAACTAGGCTGTTAACTTTAGCTTTTCCAGGTCCTGATAAAGAATGGGATCCTGATGTAGTAGGTCCTTGCAGAGGGGCAATCGCATTCCTGGTTCTATCTGGAGATTCTTGATTGTTGCGAACCAGAGTATCCGTGACCACTCTGGGGTTATGAGGATTACTTTAGCTTCCCAGACTCTGATGGCCCCGAGTATCTTTGACAGAAGAGAAATCGGTGGGAACGCATAAAGGAGACCTCGAGGCCATAGAAGGTGCAGAGCATCAATGCCTTCTGATCCGCACTCGCAGTCGTGATGTCATGCAAAGTACCTACTGACCTGGTGATTGAGTGCTGAGGTGAACAGGTCGATGACCAGGAGACCCCATATTGTGGTGATGTAACAGAATACTTCCTGATTCAGAGCACACTCACCCGGCTGAACAGACTGTCTGCTCAGTCAGTCCACCTGAGTGTTGAGTATCCCCTTGACGTGAAATGCAGACAGGGAGAGGAGATGATTTTCTGCCCATTCGAATAGCTGTACTGCTTCCAGATTCAGAGCGCCCGACTTCGTGCCCCCTTGTCTGCTGACATATGCCATGGCAGTCATACTGTTGGTGTACATGGGCACATGACGTCTCAGAAGTCGTTCTTGAAAGTGAAGGAGGGCGAATCGAATGGCTCTGAGTTCTAACCAACTGATGTGATAAACTGACTCTGCAGGGGACCACATTCCCTATTTTGGTTGCCCCTCGCAGTGTGCTCCCCATCCTAGGAGACTTGCGTCAGTTGTCATAGTCACTTTTATGGGAGCCAATAGAGGTAGGCCCTGAGAGAACCCACCCCTCTGTAGCCACCAGTCCAGCGAATGCACAGTTGACAGCGGGGGGATGAGGATGATCTCCTGTCTCGTGGCCAGTTGAGATTGCCAGGGAAGGTGAAAGTCCTGATGCGGCCTGACGTGGAAACGGGCCCAAGCTACGGTGTCTATATGACCTACACAGGGAGCCCATGTAAGAAGATCCATACTCCCCCTTTAGTCTGTGACTGGAAAACAGGCTTCAAATCTTGAATTCCTTCTCTGGGGACAGAAAAACCCTGTTCGCTTTGGTATCTAGAATTACGCCCAGGTGGCTCAGTTGTTGAGATGGAAGCAGGGAACTCTCTTCCCAGTTCACGACAAACCTGTGGGTCTGGAGACAGGAAACGGTCCATTCTATTGCCTTGTGTGCAGAGCTCCTGGACTCCACTTTCACCAAAAGATCGTTTAAGTATGGGAATGTATACACTGCTTCCATCTGAAGGAAAGCCACCAAGGCTACCAGGATCTTGATAAATATCCTGGGCACAGGTGCGAGGCCAAAGGGGAGTGCTCAGTATTGGTAATGTTGACCGTGGTATGCAAAACCCAGAAAGCGCCTGTGTGACAGCTTGATTGGCACACGAAGGTATGCCAGGAAGTTGTTTGGCTGAAGTGCTTGGAGAATTGATCGCAGTGTCTCCCATCTTGAAGTGTCTGGGCTTGAGGTGTTTGTTTAACTGCTTAAAGTCCAAAATGGCCCTGTTCTCACCATTCTTTTTGGGGACTGTGAAAAAGATGGAGTAAATACCGGTTCTATTGCTCCAATGCTGAGAAGATGTTCGATGGCCTGCAACAACCTCTGGTGTTTGCGCTTGTCATTGGAACAAGGAACCTCAATGAATAAATCCTTTGGCTGGATTTTGAATTCAACTGAATACTCCAACAGAATAGTCTCCCTTATCCACCTGTCTGTGGTGGTTCACTGCCACTGCTCGAAGAAGTTTTGCAGTCTTGCCCCTATGAGAGAGGTGGACAGAGATGGGACAGGTGGAGTCTGGGAGTCATGCAGTGGCCAGGATGGGCTTGTCACCTTTGGCCAGACGTCTGGAGAATGCTCCCAGTGCATGGCCACCTCTATGCCAACATGACCTGCCAGAAGTGAAACTTCCTCTCTGAAAGGACTGGTGGAAATTAAAATTCTGCCTGGGCTGTGATCTCCTTCTAGGGGCCTTTTTAGAAAGATTGACTGAAAGTCCCTTCTTTTTTTCCAGCTCGTCTGTCATGGCATTAGCCATGGGCTCTCCGAAGAACTTTCTGCCTGTAAAGGGGGCTGATGCGAGGACCATCTTGGCCTGGATATCAGCTTTTCAAGGCCTGAGCCAGATCGCTCTGCGAGCGGCTACACTGTTGGCCATAGCACTGGCTCCCAACTGTGCTGAATCTAACACTGTGTCAGCTGTAAAAGAGGCCACCGTAGAAAACTGTTTCAGACTGTCCTTCAACTCCTTGGACTGAGTGAGAGCAGAAAGGTCTTTTGTCCGCAGAACAATAGCTCAAGCAAGAGTGGAGGCAGTAGCAGGGCTCTGCAAGCCATTGATGCTGCTTTGAAGTCTCAGCGTAAAAAGGTTTCCACTCTCCGATCAAGAGGGTCCCTGTGCCTTCTCTGTCTGTTGGAAAGACAGAGGCCTTGGCCAAGTCGGAAGCCTTAGGAAGGACAAAGCTACCTGACTGGTCCTCCAGAAGGGAATGGAATTTTTTAGCCAGACAGGGAATGCCCTTGGCCTTCGCTGGTTGCTGCCACTCCAAGTTTAAGAGCTTCAGATACAAGGAGGGTAGCGGAAGGAGAGCGGTATCTGGCGTATCTCTGGGAGGTACCAAGCCAGCATATTCCACCAGATGTTCCTCCATTGGAAGAGGATGCGGGGGGGGGGGGGAGATACCGCTATCTTGGCTGTAACCTTAGAGACAGTTGTCTCTCAAAGCTCAGGCTGAAAAACCCTTGCTCCTGCTGAGGAAAGCTGAGAAGGTAGAGCTCCTCTTGTGCTGTCTGTGCATGCAATGCCTCCTACTACCTCTAGAGCTAGAAGTGCGGCATGGCCGCCTAAACCGGCCCTGCCAGGAGCTGTGGGCCCTGCTACTTTGCCTCCCTCTACACTCAAGGAGGAGGAATGGGAAGCAGACTTACTTTGGCAGCAGACCCGGGATGTTTGGCACTGGCCCAGAGGGCTGCTATTTCTAGGAGAGAGGGACCCTCTAAGGGGGTTACTCATGGGCCCTTCTGAGGAAGCTTCAAAATGGCGGCTGCTCTAGGGAAGAACGGGAGTGAGCCACAGTGCCAGGGACCCAGCGCTTTCCAACGAAGAGCCGCGGGCAGGATCCTGGCCCCTGGGGACCAAGGAGCTAGTTTCCTTGTCCCACTGTTGCTGCTTGGAATGCGGCTGGGATCCTGTGGGTCTGGAACCCCCCATACTTTCCCCTGAATCCATGTTTCCAAGGGGAAAGGCACTTAGTTGCTCCACCTACAGTCTCTGTGTTGCCTGCCCTGAGAGGGAGGAGATCTGGGGCGAGGGAGGCTGCTCCTCGGTCCACTCACTCAAAATCCCTCCAGGGAGAAACAGGGCACCCCCCTCCCCACTAATATGGAGGTAAAAGAAAGAAAAAGAAACGTAATTTCTTCTCCTCAGGAAGAGATATTTTCCTGCCACTCTGCTGAAGACAGGAACAGTTACGGAGTCTCGGACTGGGACTAGCTCCTCCCCTGGTCTTGGGCTGTCATTCAAAAGTCTGATCCTGCCTTTGACTGGAGAGGAGGAGTTAAATCCAAATTAGGACCATCTGCCTCCCCTGCTGAGAGACAATGAACTTTCTACTGTTATTTTGTTCTAGAGCATAACATCTGTTTTGAGTCTCACAAATAATTTCAAAATAATATCTTACCCCTTCTTTTTGATTGCCTTCTCGAGCATCTTCTCGTAAGTTAGCTTTTCTTTATCGTACTGTGCCACTGTTCTGTCTATTTGTGTGCAGTGCAGCTTCTGCATACAGCTGTGCTCCTGGAAGACATTAGGCCTTTACAATTAGGTTGCTGGATTTTCAGTGTTTGGTTTTGCTTTGCATTTATCATCAGGTTAGGGAAAAATCTCCCTGGTACTGGGTGAAAATCATTTAAAACACTGTAGTTATAATGAGTCCACTTCGAACCAATTGGCCATCTACCCCGGTATCCTGTCTTCTTGATAGGATATTGGGTGCATCAGAAGAAGTGTACAACAACAAGGCACATATGGAGAGACCAGTCTGTCATTCACTTCCAGCTCCTAGCAGCCATTAGTTTCATTCGCTGACCAAAATGGCTAACAAGCTGCAGTTTGCCCATCCCTGACATAGGGTGAAAACAGATGTGACAGTAGCCCGCATTAGCCCATGTTAACACGCTTTAGCCCGGGACTCACCTGAACATTTGTTCTGTCCTCACCAGAAGTTCGCCTGTGTCAACCCTGGGGCAGGTGGCCAGCTGCTATGGGATGCATCTGCTGGAGAAGTTTGAAGATGCCACCTAGACTAAGGCCTGCCCATCTGGGCTAAACCAGACTAATGGGTTAAACCATGAGACGGGTGTGTGTGTGTGTGTGTGTCAGTGGATTGTCTGGAGTAGCGCTTACCCAGCTCGCCAAACAGCTGATGGAGGGGCCTGGAGCTCCTCCAGCCACTCCATCATCTCTCTGGCAGGCTGAATCCACTGTCTGGTGCTCCTCCACCCCCCCCCATCAGCAGCCAGGATGAATGCACTCCTCCAGGCCCCCCCATTAGCGGTTTGCTGTGCTCACCCAGACTGTCGAACAGCTGATGGGGGTGCACTCCTCAGGGGCCCCCATCAACTGTATGGTGCACGCACCCAACAAGCCAAACAGCTGATGGGGGGGCGGAGAAGTGCACCCCCAGCAGTTGTTTGGTGGCAGTACTTCCCGGGGACCTGACCCTGGTCTGCAGCATTGGTTGGGGAGTCCTGGACAGCTCCTCAGGCCAACCTGGGGCATATAGAGACCTGTGACATCAGCCCCATGCCCAGGTTACAGGGGGAGGGCTGCTCGTGTGAACACTCCTCCCTGCCAACTTAAGGAATGGTGGTTGCAGTGGTTTGCCCTGGGGTTAGACAAGGAGTCGCCTCACCACCATTACGTCTGTTTTCACCCATATCCAACTGTCTGCAATAATTCCAAGATTCTTTTCCTGAGAGATAACAGCTAACTTATCTGGCTACCCAACTCGCTAGGTTCTTGTGGGCCATTTTGCGGGGGTGGAGATTGAGAATCATGTGCTGGAGTAGGAAGCTTGTTTGAAGCATGTTGGGAGTGGGGCAGCTATTGAGGTCATGTTGGGCATGGAGAGGTATGGTGGGGATGGGGAGGCTAGACCATAAAGACTCTCGGGAGAGACACTTGGTGTCTATCCCTGTGTCCTGCTCCCTCATTTCAGGATATTTGGGTGTTACGGCCAGTAGGGCCTCTGATCTGACACTGATGCTGCTTAATGCAAGGTCGGTGGTTAATAAAAAACCCAACCATCTATGATCTTATTTAGGATGAGTCCGCCGACCTCATTTGCATTACACAGACTTGGCTGGATGAAGCATCCAGGCCGATTTTGTCCAAGACGGTGCCAGCTGGGTACTTGGTGCAGCACTGGTTTAGAATTGGAGGTTGGGGGTGGGGAGTGGCTGTGATCTGCAAAGACATATTGAATTTTTAAAGGTGCCTGACTAGTCCAATATGGAGTGTGTCTGCCTTGCTTTGGATTTGGCTGGGGATAGATTTGGGATTCTGCTGGTGTACCAACCACCTTGCTGCACAGCCAACTCCCTGACTAGTCTAGCTGAGCTAGTCTCGGAGGTGGTGTTGGAATCTCCTAGACTTATTGTCTTGGAGGATTTCAACATGGACTCTGAAGCCAGCATTTCAGGGGCAAAGCAGGAGTTCGTGGCTGCCATGACAACCATGGGCCTCTCCCAGATAGTATCTGGCCCAACACGAGGCAGAATACACACTGGATTTGATCTTTTGCACCTGTCTGGAAACAGGGGTTCCGATTATGTGGGGGGTGTTATGACTCTATTATCATGATCAGATCATTACCTTCTGAAGGCACAGATCTCCCCCTTTTTATGCCCTTGTTGGGGTGGTGGACCCATTAGAGTGGTCTGTTTTCAGAGACCTATGGATCCAACTGGCTTCCAGAACTCTCTGGTGGGTTTACCTACCGACCTTGACAGCTATTCTGTTAATGACCTGGTCGCTTTATGGAATGACATCTTGACCATTGACCATGACCATCAGCACGGTTACACCCAGATGTAGGAGTGTGAGGGGGCAGTTGGGTCCCACCGATGCCACTGATTCTATGAGTTATACAGAGGACCAGGGAAGAGGGACATTTGTGATCCTTGTGGATCTGTATGACTGAGGAGTCCATGGTTCTCAGATCTAATCAGGGACCCAATTCACCTCTTAGCTCAACAAGGCTTGCTTTCTCAGGGCAGATTGTGCACCCAAACATTCAGAAACTCTGTCTGGCCATTTGGTTGGTGAGAGGTCCTACTTAAACGCTATAGGATATTCTGGAAATCTCTTGGAAACTTTGCTAGCCTCTTGCAACGACTCTACTAATAGGATATATGTCATGACCTGGGCAAGGTTCGTTCATTGGTACATCACCAATGGGTGCAGCGTAGGAGATGTAGGGATCTGCAAGGTTCTTTGTTTCCTTTAAGCAGGTCTAGAGATGGATTTAAGTGCTGACACCCTAAAATGACAAGTTGTCGCTATCTTGAGCATGTTATGCTGCAAAGGACAGTTGTCATTCTCCTTACATCCCCATGTGCAGAGGTTCCTGAGAGCAGCCAACCTGATTTGCCCACCAGCAACACATAGGTGTGGCAGGGCTAACGCCCTGGGGAGTAAGTTCCCTCAGGATCAGTCCCCCCAAACCCAGGCACAGACAGGGAAATACTTAGCTCCAAGTACTCTTTATTTACAAGTCTAATGGTAAATCCTTCCCCATTTGACTATATACAACCTATACCCAGTTCATAAGCAGGCACTCACCTCGGACTCTCACGTTCCACAATTCAATTCCCAGAGCTTCCCTCAAGCTCTTGTTCAGCCTCAGCTCTCTCCCCCTAATGAGCCCTCTGGCTTCTTATCAGATTTTGGCTGGCTTGGCCCCGTCCTGGGCCAGCTGGCCTTCATCAAGCCCCTTATCCCTTCTAGCAAGGCTGTCAGTTACCTCTTTAAAGGGCCAGTGTGCTCACGGGCACTCTGCCTCTTGGAGACTGAACGTTCTCAGGGCTCTAATGCACTCTCTGTTCAAGTGGCTTGATCAGGTTTTCCTTTTGTACCTTCGTATCAAAACAGTTTTCCTAGTAGCAATAACTTCAGCTAGGAGGGTCTCAGAATTAGGGGGTCTTTCCACTGACCCGGATTTATGTTTCTTTCATAAGGGCAAGGTGGTGTTAAGGCTTGATGCAGCCTTTATCCCAAACATCAACTCTAATTTCCACAGAGATTTGGAAATAAATCTTCCTTCCTTCTTCCCTAATGCTCTGTGGCCCAGGGAAAAGGAGTGGCATATGGTGTATGTGAGAAGGGCCTTAAAAATGTACCTGATTAGAACTGGTTCCTTTAGGATTGATTAGGCTGTCTTTTTTGGGGGGGAAGGGGGAAAAGTATTGAAAAGTACTCTGGCAAGGGTACAAGGCATCTGATCTGAAGGGCCTTTAAAATGTACCTGATTAGAACTGGTTCCTTTAGGATTGATTAGGCTCTCTCTGGGGGGGAAGGGGGGAAAAGTATTGAAAAGTACTCTGGCAAGGGTACAAGGCAACTGATCTTATTCCCCGGAGGGTTTTATGGCTCATTCCCTTAGTGAGGCAGCAACCAATTCAGCACTGTTAGGTAAGGCGGCTATAGAAGAGATCTGTAGAACCGGCCACTACCTGGTCATCAGTGCTCTCATTCACAAAGAACTACTGAGTGGATTCTCTGGCAGCCTTTGGCCACAGGGTGCTTCAAAGGACGCTACAGAAATAAGTCAGAGAATGGAGTCTATATGGGGTGGCACATGTCTTTATTTTGGACTGAGTGGGAATCTGTCCTCCCTTGGGAAGGCACTGCTTTGGGACTTCCCATCAGTCAAGGCTGTCAACCCTGTGATAAGAGAGAGAAATGGACATTTCCTTATCTTTGAATTCTCGTTCTTCTCTTGAGCAGGGTGGACTGAGCACCCGTCACGGATTCCCTGGGCAGACAGAGGGGGTAGTTTGGTTTTACTCCTCTTGCCCTTTCCTTTTCATGCTGTTGGTTTTACTGTTTCATTGTAGTTCTAGTATTTATTAGATTTAGTAGTTTATTAGTTAGCTTTGATAATCTCATCCTGGGAAGATGGTGCGAGGGAATGCCCCTCACACTGACAGAGGTTGTCAATCTTTGGATTCCCCTACTGAACAGCAAGGGAGGAACAAGCACCTCCCAACCCATTATGCTTATGTGAAAACCCTACTGGTAACCAATGGTTAACCAGTGAATACTGGGTGGGTAATGTGCTTGCCTGAAAACACTCATAACAGGCATAACCCGTCAGCTCAGCCTGTCCACTCTGCTCAAGAGAAGAACGGGAATTCACAGGTAAGGAAATTCCCATTTCTTCATCTTTTGTGAATGCTCAGCTCTACCCAGTCCTTTTTATCCCCTGAATTGCAGTATTCAATATGCAGCTAATTCAGAGAGATAACAGACTATACATGATGCTATTCATAAGCACATGCTCACAACAAATTGTTTTATGGAACAAATCATTTTATTTTGCAGGAAGAGACATAAGCACAGCTACAAAAGAAAATCTTAAGGCTCTTTGTTATGAAAGGCTCTGTTGTCCGACACCATTTGGGTAACCTGGAAGGTGCAGGGCCAGAAGACCAGAGGTATGGGCAGAAGTAGGGCGTTGGAGAAGGACAAGGACAGAATAGATTCGGAGGGGATACATCTGGTTGTTTTGGTTTTGACCATAAATTCCTTGTTGTTGTTGGTCCCGGCACAGTCTGAGAAAGGTGGTGCAAGACTGTTGTTGCATTACTGACTATTTATCATATCCTTTTTTTAAATACTTCTTTTTTCGGATTCATGTATGCACACAATCTCCTCCTACTGTGCTTCACCTTCCTTTTCCTTCATCTGCTAGCCGTAACTATCTTCCTAGCCCACCTCTTCCTGCTGTGAACTGGGAATCAGCTGTGCAGTTTTCTATGCACTGCTGCATTCTTTCTCCACAAAGTTCTTGGGAGGGTCACTCACGGTACATTGTGCACTACTGAGATACAATGACTACATGGCCCCATCTTCTTGTCTGTTCTCCAGTGACTCACCCATTATAAAAAGGAAAATGTTACTGTAATTAATTTTTGATGTTCAATAATCATAACACCCCCCTACAGGGCTCCAAGATCCCCTCACTTCAGACCCCATGTTAATATGCTATTTCTTGTTTATTCACGGGCCCCCTCCAAAATTGCTATGGGCCTTTCACAAGCTAAGACTGCCTGAATTTGAAGCACTGTGGGCCTGTATTTTATGTCACACTCACAGACCCCATGTATTGGGGGTGGGCTGGGCTGTGTGCATTGCACAGGCTGCACTTGCATGGATCCAGACTACTGTTATGAGAAGAAGTGTGTGTTTGCAATCATTTCTCCTCCACATTCAGATTTCCTTCTTGCCTACTCTGGAAAGTAGGTCAATCATTGTGTATGTCAACTATTCAATCTGGGCTAAAATCTTTAGCATGAGAATAAGATCGTAGGGGAAGAGCATCTGTGGTGTTCTTTGTAGCAGATTTCCAATTTGTCAGGAGCCAGGCAGGTGAGTTGCTTCTAGGAGAATGTGCTGGGCTTATAAAACTCTCTGTGAATGTTCCATTCCCTTCTTTTAGCCATCGCCAACGTTGGGAAGTGTAATTTTGTCTGTGAACAGCTCATTTGCACAGACTGTGCTGGGGAATCAGGATTTTGCCTGTATGAATTGACTTAAACCACAGTGGGAACTGTGAAGATCTTCACATTCAGCCCTCTGCAGTGATTGTGGTACCACGGCATCTCTGCGACATACTCTAAGGGTATTTTCAGAAGTGACGCTACCACACGTAGCCACACTTTACCCCACCCTGGGGTCGCAACCACCATCACTTCTGTTTGGCGTCCGCCAGATGTTCACCATACTTTGCCCCAAACTGTGGTAGCAGTTACCATCAGTCGTGATCTCGGGAAATTGCGGGGAACAGCCGGTGGTACGTGTGGTTTGGGCAAAGTGTGGTGAGGTGCACCGTCATGTCTGTTCTGGGGACCGGTCTACCCCGGGGTGGGGTGGCAGCTGTTACCCCGGATTGGGTCTAAGCATGGTAGCATCAGTTCTGAAAATACCCTAAGAGACTATTGTCATTGCATATACCTGGGGCAGTGATTATTGAGTTTCTGCTAATGTCCAGGGTAAATGATATAGGGGCCGATCCTAAAGCCCCACACCCCCAATGGCTTATGCATGTGCTTTACATGTGGTTTGCGCATGTGCCACAGTCCCCATAATGGGGGTGCGCAGAACTTAGGATCAGCCCCATAGTCCGTAGAAGAAAAAACATGGGTTTGAGAAACAAGTATGGTAATATTCAAAATCAAGAGGATGGGTTATTTAAAGTTTGTTCAACGTGCAGAGAAAAATGGATAAGATTTGGGGCTATATAAAAATTATGAAAGTATGATGTGCTTTCAAAAATGTTACTAATTACTAAAAATTTTCAGATTCAATGAAATGCCAAACAAATATGGACATAACAATATATGACAGTGACAGCTTAGGAAGGTGGGTGTCATTATAAAAGACATTCAGGGTTATCTACCAGCAATAGTTTTCAAAAGGAAGCTGCACTTTGTACTTATAGGTTTATAAAATACTACCAAGGAGAGAAAAAATAGTACCCAACCTACAAAAAAAACAACTTGTCACTTGCTGTACTTCTGAAGATCTTTCCGTTATAGTCCTATCCTACTAATACTGAAGTAAAGCTGATGTAGAAAACTACAGAAATGGTACTAATTTCGGCTCTTGCAACTGACCTTCTTTCTTCCTTGGGCAATTCACAACCTCTCCAACCTCAGTTTCTGTTAAATGAAGACAACAGTTGCCTCCTCTGTTCATAAGGTGTCAGAGATTCCATTTTATTTTTCTAGTTTTTTGGATGTGAAAAGACCTATCTGATAAGGTGTATATATTACCATCAGTATCCTCTAAAGCTGGTGGGGGGAGTGTTTTGACAATCTGTTAAGGTAAAAACAAGGACTTTTCTTGCCAAAGACACTGTTGCATCTTCTGACAATGAAAATGATATATATCATATATCACTTCAAGACTGCAATGAAAACAAGTCTTCTCAATAGGAATTCAAGGGCATCCAAGAACACGCAGTGAAATCTGAAATTATCTCTCTTTGATATGACATATTCCCCATACATATAATCTCATCCTGTTCTTCAGTAAAGGCATCATAAAAAGCCAGAGACTGTTGGCTTTTCCAAGATTATTTTCACTATCTAATAAAAAGGAATTTAAGGAACTAACAAGAGATCACTGCCTAGTAAAAGTACTTACACACATTTGTGCTGGGACCGTAGGGACATTTTGAATATACTGGATATGAAACATCTTGCAAAGTTGTTGCCTGAACATACTTTCTAAGGCTTCAAAGATTGACTATTCAAGTGTGTACTAAATATAGATGACAGTCCAGGGATGGGTATCCTCAGGCCCAGAGACCAAATGCAGCCCATGGCTCATTTTTAGCTGGCTCCTTTACAGTTCCTGGATCTGGCTCCTATTTCCAAGCACTGAAAGACTGAGCTCAGGGCATGGGAAAAGATGAGGATAACAGACTTATCCATGGACTGCGTACAAAGAAAGACCTGTGCCTGACTGCCTGTGGCTTGCAGGTCGAGGATTTGCATCATTACTTATTTAATTGCCCTTGTACCATTGGGGTCAGATCTAAATACATAAAAGAGTTAACGGCTGGGAAGTCGCATTGGGATATGCAACTGAAATTTTCTTATCTATTGGCCAATCCGCTTAGGTAAATTACAATCAAAGTGGCAAGTTTCGCCCATGCTCTGGCAGTGCATAACCGTAAGCAAGAACTGCAGGCTTTAGAAACTGCATAGGTTTTGCTATAGAAATGTTTAAGACGATGATGGGAATATTCTTACTTTATAGTCCTTTGATTTATGACTGCAGGGTCCATTGGTTTGAGAATTGGCCCCTAAGTACTGACTGGCAGATGTTTAAATATATTTGGGTGTGTATTGTACATTTTTGCTGTTCTGTGTACTTTTGTATATCATTTTAAAATTGTGTTTTATTTTCCTACAACCAATTGGTTTAGACAAATAAATTACTGCTACTACTACTACTACCATGGTACGGATCTATGATCTGGATCTGCCTCTTTCAGAGCCCACTCCTTAATCAGCACTGCCCCCAGTTTCTATGTGGCCCTTAGATTTGTACTAATTTTCATAGTGGCCCCTGGGAGGGAAAAGGTTCCCCATGGACATGTCTGGAATAATTGAGGCATGGCAAATCCTGTACCTTCCAGCTCTATGATTCTATGATTTATTGCCGATTCAACGTACGTTATCTTCAGTTGTTTTTTTCCATTGCCAATAAGATAACCTATCTGTCCTTGCGAGTGCTGCAATCTTTTTCTTCTTTTGGTTGCTGGCAAAGTAAGTTTTCCTAAACTTATTTCTATCCTCTCCTGCTCTTCAGCATTCTGTTACCAGACAAAACAGTGGTCCCCAAATTTTTGCCTGCATGACCCCATTTTGAGGCTTAAAAATAACCTTCTGACACCAAGCAACAAAGGTATGCAAGGCATATTAAATAACTGGAATCATGACATCATACTCAGATGATGTGCCTCCACATGCAGTCAGTCGTCCGAGAACCTCTGTCTTAGAACTTTATTCACCATACCTTTGCATGTCGCTTCTTTAAAGTGTTCAATTCTTTCTGCTGTTTCTTTAAATGCTTTATATAGGCCTACAGAAAAAGAAATTTTGGTCAAATTCTTGTATCTGTAATTACTATAATCAGGTAGAATCCTGACTGAAATCTACACATATTGTCTTACAGTTTTATATGTCTTGCAAAGTTGTTGCTCAAATGTACCTACCTTCATTTGTTTTAAGTCTTCTATCTTCACTTGAGGAATAAGTTCTATACCTAGAAAACAATACCATATCTAATCTAAATATTCAGATACACTAGTAGATGCATTCACTGCAATCGTTCTTGAATTTCAACTAATTACATTTGCATTAGAGGTAGTCAGTGTTTAACACTGAAATTTAATATAATGATAATGAACAACCAATATAGTCCCAATAACAATAAACAAATGTATCACTCTGAAAGAGGGTAAAATGCATCTTTAATTTTGTTTTCAAAGGCACTTAACCATCATCAGATTTGTGCTGGAGAAAATAAATTAATAATTGCACTCTAACATCCTCTAACAAGGTAGGAGTTTGGAGACATCTCTTGTGTAAATTAACACTTTTCCTATATGCGCTTCAGCACTCCTTGTATAGAGTAGATGACCAACTAAATGATGATAGGGATACTGTAAAATCACGAAGCCTGGTGTCCTGTGGATGCTGGACTATATAGTAGCTGTCTAACTACTAGGTAGTAGCACTGGATAGTTCAGGTGTGACAGAGGGGTAATAAGGAGCAGCGATATTGGGTGTTAACAAAGAGCAAAGTAACTGATCTGTGAGTCAGTGTGTTCCACTCACCCACATGCTGTATGTGCTGAACCTAACAAATGAATGGGTTTTGAGGGAAGGATATGCCTCAGCAGGGAGGCAGAGAAGCCAAGTGCTTCAACTTTCCTCTCCTCCTCCTCAGATACTTTAGCAACTAAGGAAGCTCAGCTCCCCCTCTTGTGAGCCCTGTGCAGTTATTTCAAGGTAGAGAGGGAGAGGTGAAGGGAGAGGGGGAGAAATGCTACAGGGTGAGAGACAGCCCAAGCACGAATCCAATCTGAGCTGATTTGCCCATCAATTCACACCCAAGCAAGCTCCAACCCTGCTCTCCAGACACCCACTTCCTATCACAGCTACAACCCATCACTTACTCCTCCCCAAACACAACTACTCCTCTGCAACCTAACTGACAGCATGCCAACAAGTGGGTGCAAATGCACATTAATCACCATTAGCCTACACAGCGGGCTCCACATTCTCTGGGTGTTAACAAAAAAGACAATAGCAAGCTGGAGTCCGGGTTTGGTCCGTGAAGCCTCCACTCAGCCCCCACTCACGTTTTTAGCATGTCCAACTTAATAAACAGGCAGCCCCCTGCGTGTATTTCATGTGCTTATGGGTAGCCCCACTTGCGGCGTCAGTGAGAATGAGAGCGGAAAGAGGGTCAGAAAACGGTTGCTCCTTGGATGCTCTAGGATTTCTGCCTGCAACTCTATGGTGCTGGTGGACCTGTACACACACAGGCACTGCATGCAACCTAACTGATGGGATGCAGACACGAGGGCACACGTTAGCCTGCATTCACCTGCACGGCAGGCTCCATATCCTCCGAGACCCTGCGGTGAGTGGGGGCTGTGAGTCCGGTGAGTAGAGGCCACATGGCCAGTGGGGGAGAACACCTAATATAAGGACAGGTGGACACCCACCTGGTGTGGACTAACTTGGGCTAATGTCTTGTTTGTTAACACCCTCTGAACTAGTGCTGTTGGTAACAGGTGAGTGTTCATTGAGTGGCGGCCCCTTGTTACATAATCCTGACCATTTAATAGACAACCATGAAAACACCCACTCCTGGTTATCTTGTTGTTTGTTGTGTTAACAACATTGTACCACATGCTAGCTACTTCTCACAATTCATGGGTTAATGAGGAGTATCTACTACACTGAAGGGCTCAGGGCTTGGGTTCTAAATTAGGGGTTACCACTCAAGAAAAGGAGTGGTATTCTCAACATATTGAGAATATGTATTCTCAATATAGTCTCAGTATTTTGCGGATAATATATTGAAATCCTCTGTTCAATGTGTGGTGGCAGCCAAAAAAGCAAACAGTATGTTAGGAATTATTCGAAAAGGGATAGAGAATAAAACTGAAAATATCATAATGCCTCTATATAAATCTATGATGTGTAACATTTTTAGAATGATAAATATGTTCTTGTCCTAATTTGGAACCTGCATAATAATAAGAGTTTCTTTCAAGCTAGTAGGAACTGGTAAAAGGTTTCTCAGTTCAACTAAAGTTGGTTTCAGCAGTTCCTATCTTAATAAACTGGCTGTAGCTGGAAGGAGCTTGTATAGTTGGATATTTTCCAACTCTCACTTTTATTTTTAGAATCTATTCAGCACATTGCTGATAAGGAAATTATATATAAGACTCAGCCTAAGGTTGCTCTATGATTTCAGTGTCTAGTTGGACACTGTATCGTGGATCCTCTTTGCAAAGATTAAGTTCTATGTTTCTGGGACTAGTAACTATTCTTTTTTCTAGGGCTGAAACGAGCAGCCCCTTGCAAGATCTTGCTGAGATTTTTGAGAATCTGTGAGATTCTCAAAATCTAACATGCGTTCTGCGTATGTACAAAATGGCTGCCACGGCCATTTCTGTGCATGAATGGCCCCAGGTGCCTATTTGTGTATGCGCAGAGTATTTTCCTGAGGGTTTTCAAGAATATTGCGAGATTCTCAAACCCCTGAAAACTCTCTATGCATGTGCAAAATGGCTGCTGGGACCCACCCATGGGTGTAAATGGTCATGGTGCCCATTTTGTGCATGCACAGTGCCCGTTTTCAGTCACACAAGTTTCATGTGAGAATGGGTTGAGGATTGGCCGATTCTTGACCTGTTCTCGTAAATCGTGCTGAGAAGCTGATTCTCGTCGAGATTTAGCATGAATGCAAGGGCAAATTTCAGCCCTACTTATTTCTGTATCTAATAGTTTCTTCTGTAACCCTGTTTTAAGATTGATGTAGTAAAGAAATATTCTTCTTTGTTGTAATGTACTTTTGAATCTTTATATTATTTAGTAAAGTTAAGTAACTGAAATTTGAGTTTCTGAAGTTATTTGAGTCTGTAGAGTAAAGGAGTTTCTCTCTCCTAGTGGAACAGTTAAGTCCAAGAGAACTGCTTTTAGGTTCAAATTTTGCCAGGGCCAAAAGTCTACAGATGCGACCACACCTTGAATATTATGTGCAGTTCTGGTCGCCCCATCTCAAAAAAGATATAGTAGAACTAGAAAAGGTACAGAGAAGGGCAACAAAAACGATCAAGGGTACGGAAGGGCTCCTGTACAAAGAGAGGCATGACAGGTTAGGGTTCTTCAGCTTGGAGAAGAGACAACTCAGAGGGGATATGATAGAAGTTTATAAAATCATGAGTGGTGTGGAAGGAGTGAATAGGGGACGGTTATTTACCCCCTTTAATAATACTAGAAGTAGGGAACACTCCATGAAATGGAGCAGATTTAAGATTTAAAATGGTAGCAGATTTAAAATTAAAATGTATTTTTCTCCTCATTGCACAATTAACTTGTAGAATTTATTGCCAGAGGATGTGGCAAAGGCCAGTGAGTTTGAAAAAGAATTGGATAAGTTCTTGGAGAGTAGGTCCATTAACAGCTATTAGCCAAGTAGGTTTTGGGGGATGTAACCTCTTACTGTTGGGAACTGGGAGTGAACAACAGGGAATGGATTGTGCATTGTAACCTGATTGAGTACTTCTCCCAAGAGACCGAGATTGGACACTGTCAGAGACATGATGCTGGGCCATTGGTCTGACCCAGTCTAGGCACTGCTTAGGTTCAGATGTAGCAGCTGACATATGACTCTACTGCGGGAAAAACTATTATGTAGTATACAGACTATCTAGCAGCTTACCCTATCTAGCACTGACGGTGTCACACCTTAACATAGGCATAGACTCCTTGCAACAATGGATTAGGTTTAGATGATCTAAAATTTCAAGCACAAAAAACCACAGGATTATATTTATACTTCACTAAATGGTCATTGTGAGAAAGCGAAGAGTGAGAATGAATCCAAAAAGGAAACAGGATAAAAATGGACCAGAAGGAATATTTAGATGAATCGTAAGTACAGTGCCTTAGAATAAGAGGCACCTTAAAACCTGGCAAATCAGCAGAAATGTTAAAATTTTACAAAGTACTCATTTGCAGAGGGAAAAAATCAGACAGGCTTTAAATTATGTTCCAAACTGGTGAGGAGAGTCTCATTTCCTCTGAAAATGTACCCCTATAGGTTTAGGTTTATGTGAATACCGTTTTCACTGGCGTATCTACGGGAGATTTCAGACGTGACGATGGCCCTATTGGCCCCATCACGGAATCACCCAAATGATTCCCTCGCGGAATCAGACTGGCCCGTCAAAAGACGAGCCGGCAGATTGCGCCGGGGAATCAGGGAGGGGTTGCGCAGCGCAACGCGCAGCCCCTATCCCCCACGCTTCCGAGGCCGCCCGCCCTCCGGGAGACGGGCGGGCGCTGCGGCCATGGCGCCCATGGCGCCTGCCCGCCCCCCAGGGTATTGACCACAGTCCGGAATTGGCGGCGAGCAGGGCCGCCGATTCCGGGCCATGGTCAGGGGCCAGACGAGACGTTACCACGCTCAACCACTGTGAATCCCGCCGTGGTTGAGCGTGGTAACATCACGTCTGTTGGGGGCAAAAAGTGATTCCTGTCGGGTGTTCACCCCCGGCAGGAATCACTTTGACCATGCTTTCGGAGATGGTCCCTGGACCATCCTCGAAAGTGCAGTTATTTTGATCCCCGCCGGTGGTTCACTGTGGTGAACATCTGGCAGGGATCAAAACAGATGTTACGGGACCATTCCCCACCACAGGGGATTGTCTGTGGTTGAGCATGATCTCATAACGTCTGAAAATACCCCACATGTTTTCAATTGCAAAATAAATTTTTTAACATGAGATGTGAAACATTATGCTATATAACCCAATTATTCCATTCCATGTGAGAGTCAATATGTTTGAACTGATTTAATTGCTACATAAAATCTTGACTAGATTATATATTGCATATTGTTTATTTAATTAATTGCCATTTTTCTAGAACGTACAGGTGCCACCTGTTCTGCTGGAGATCTTGTGCATTGTAAAGTCATATTCACATCATATAAAATATGGTCTCTGAAGGAGAGGTGAAATTGAAGGTTTCAAGAACTATTAGGGAAAAAAAATGTTTATTTAAAAAATGGCTACATTTTATATGGAAAATACTGGCACAAAGACAAGAATCCCGGACCATTTTTTACAGACCCTTTTCAGAAGAAAGCTGCACTTTTAAATATCTATAACTGAATGAGGATACAATTCTGTGTATCCCACCCCACATTTTTTTCCAGTGAAAAGCAATCACTCCTAAAGATTTTTTAAATGGCTACAGTTTTGGTGGCGCATACTAGAAACCTGATCTCTGCTTCACCATATTATAAGGAAACAGTGGAGCCGATCCCATTCCCTGTGTGCCCAGCCGTGTGCACACAAGCACATGCAACGTTTGCGTGCATGCTGCGGGCCCCAGGCTGAAGGTGAATGCGGCTTCTGCACGTATACTTGTATGCCATACCACAGGGTATGGCATCAGCCCCATTGTTCCCAGAGCCATTCGTATTGCTGTTGCTAGCACCGATGACACTGGGCAAAAGAAAGTCAATTAATAAACCTATGTTGCCTCTGTTTTTGTAGGAACATGGATAAAATAATGGGTGAAAAAAGATGTGTGGGCATTGTGGAGGCTCCCTGGCCCAGGGCAGGAAACAGCGGCTGCCACTCACCGGGTTGGGGACAGACACCCACTAAACATGCCTGGAGAGCCGTCCCGCAGTCTGCATGCCCTGGGTAGGGGGTGCGTGTGCAACAATCATGCCATGCCCCTACCCCACCACCCATTGGCATGATGGGCAGCCATGGCAACCAGTTATGAAAGCCCCCACCCCTTGGTGGAGATGACGGGACCAAACAGACGCGTCGGTAACACTGTGGCCCACGTTGGCCTGCGTAGGCAGCCCTTGGCCTGGAATGTGCATCCAGAGGACGCATTCCAGGCCAGCCAGTTACCTGCCTAGGGGCAGTAGCGGGCCAGTGAAGAAGCAGACATGCACTGAGTCCTGGGCCACAGCGGGCCAGCGTAAAGTCTGCTCTCACCCAATGTTTCACCCAATGTTTGTCAAGCGATTAAGATACCAGCTTTAAGAGGTACTATAAGTATTAGAAGATACAAAACAATTAGAAAGTAGTTGCCACTGATTATTCTTAATATCTTTAAAATCACGTGAGATGAGCAAGTAGAGTTCATTTTCCTTTACCTTTCTTAGTTTCCACCCCAGGTCCCGTGCCAGAAGTGGTACTTGGTCTAAGTTCCGAGCTAGTCTGAGGAGTAACATTTGCTTTGGGATTATTAGATTTTCCTTTTTTATCATTCTTGCTGGTGTCATTTGGTACGTCAGCTATATCACTCTGGAAGAAACATTAACACTTTTAACAAAAAAAGGCATTGCATCATCATTACAAAATACGTACAACAGGAAGGCAAAAATGGCTTCAAATACTTATAATGTTTGAAATGCTGGGACCGTTGAGAAAAATCATTACAGGGACCATCTTCAGAAGTGTATTTTTCAGCATAGTTGGCAATACTTGATAAGAAGAGTTGTACAATCAGAACCAGAAGGGAGCAACCGTCATATGAGCAACCTTCATATATGATCAAATTAACAACAATGGGCTCGATCCCATACTCCACAGATTGCGTGCGTGTGTGCGCAAACCACGTGGATCCAGATTGTGAGTACATTGTGCCCTGCAGAAACCACGTGTATGCGTGCCCACGCCCGTGGACATGATCCATGGGGCACGGGATCATGGCCAGTGGGAAACATTCCACTCTATTTCATGTAAAATGTATCTTGCATTTTGCCTTCTCTCCTATCCGAAGCTTTAAAGCATAAATGAAAATAATTATGGCTATTTATAATTACATTCTACTTACAGTTTCAATACCCATGGCTCTCATTTGATCTGCTCTTTTTTCCATGACAGATAAAAATTTCTTTGGATCTGACAAAGCATCCACAATATCTGAAAGAAAAATAAATATTTATCAGTTTTTCAGCATTTTAAGACTGGAACAATCCTGTCGAAAACTGTAGGAAACTCAGAATGGTTATTCTTACAGATCATATTTCCAGCCATAGAAAAGAAGGTAAAGATTTCACTATCACTGTATACATACACACAGCAGGAAGCTGATTACAAATGTCTTAGTATTTTTTATAAAGTTTTCTTTAATTCTGTCTTGGTTCAGCTATGACACATTTGCCACCATATCAGTGTTTTTACTGAGAATCATGCTTCCGCTATGGTCTCTAGGCATGTGCGAACGCGGTTTGGAAGTTTGGAGTTCAGCCCGAACTCGGCCTGTTCGGACGACTGAACCAAACTTCCGAATCAAATGCTCGAACTTCCGAACAGTTCGGATGAGTTCGGGGGTGGGAAAAACATGACTTTGGGTGGGAAAAACGTGACTGGAAGGGAGAGGCAGCTGAGGAGCAGACTTCCTGGCACCAGGGGTGGTTTCAGGGCCAAAAATACTGATACCGAAAAAAAATTGTTTTCGGTATCGATAGTGCTATTTTCTGATGTTTGGCCGACTTCGGCCGAACCAAACTCCGCCGAACCGAACAGCCAAACCCGAACTCGGGTTTCGAACCAAATGACCGAACATCCAAACATCTGAACGGCGTTCTGTTCGCCCATCCCTACTAGTCTCCATCACTGTAGTATCTGAGTGCATACACAACACCTCTGTGAAGCAGTGAAGTATCATTATTTGCATTTTGCAAATAAGGAACTGTAATAAACAAGGACTAAGGACTTCTTTCACTGTTACATTAGAGAAAAATGTGTGTTGCTAACTTGGTTTAAAATCCTTGTGCAGACAGGTTAACCTGCCTTTAATTTGTGATAGGATTGGTAAATTGATTTTAAAAACAAGCTAGCCCAACTTAACTTCAACACACACTTTCCCCTCTGATGTAGACAAAGCTTTCATGACTTATCCAGCATTGCATAGGAAGCCTCTGAAAGTGGCCTGCAACAGCCTAGTTTTCCCAAGTTCTAGTGCAGTGTCCTAACTCTAGGTGTGTTAACATATGAGAGGGGAGGTCCCTGCAGCCCACGGTCACTACGTGCCCCCCCCCCCACAACCTGCAGGCTACATACAGGACCACAAATAATGGGCAGGCATTTCAACCTGCTGTGGCCCACCCATGCTCCCCCTCAGGGCCAGACTTATGAATTTTGCACCCCTAGGCCCTTCTCAGGCTGCTGCCTCCAAGCTAAGCCCTGCCCCAAAGCAAAGCTCTGCCCCCACGCTGTGTGTTCATGGGTGGGGCAGCCCCGTGTGGACGACGTGGCACGTGTGTCTGCAGTGATTGGGGGTGCGTGCATGCGCCCACCTAACACGCATGCCCACTTACTCCCCAACTTGTCCCCATGCACAGAGCAACCAGGGAAAACGATGGTTGCTCTGTGGGTGTTGGGTGCGGATGAGTGGGGGGTGAGTGGTGATGCATGTCCGGCTGTGTGTTATGCCGTGCCCACACCCTGGCGTGCCCATGGACCCCCCACCCGGGAAAGCCATGTAAAAAGGGTCTGTAAGGAGCCACTTGAAGAACAGAAGGTTGCTACCTTGTAAACAAGGTTCTTCAAGATGGCGCCTACATTCTCACTACACCCAACCTTCCAGCCTCATGTGGAATTTTTCCCTTATATTCCTAGAAAGGGTTGAAAGGAACTGTCATTCTGAGGGGGGGGGGGGAGGAGTGCTTTTTATACTAGAGGAGCTTGAGACCATGTGGTCTATTATTTGAATAGGGTGAGCATGCACAACCCAGTTGTGAAAATGTTAGGTGCCATCTCGAAGAACCTTCTTTACAAGGCTACAACCTTCTGATCAGCACATGGGGAGGAGCTGTTTGTAAACAAACAGCTTTATCTTCCAATCCGATTGGTGTCCCAGAGTCCCACTGCTGCTGCACTACTAGTAGGCTGACGGCAGAGGCAGGTGAGGGATGGGAACCCAGGCAGCAGGCTTCGGCTGCGGGCAGCAGCCTCCAGCCATGCAGGGAGAAAAGGAAAAGAAACGGAGCGGGGTGGCACCAGGGCCAGGATTGCCCCCCCCACAAAAAATGCTGCCCAAGGCCCGGGCCTAGGGGGCCTGCCCCTAAGTCTGGGCCTGCTCCCCCCACCATAGCGTTGCGGTCACTCCTGGGACACCCTACGCTGCTGGCTGCGAGTCTATGGTGCTGAACATGGGAGGAGGTGGCTGCGTACACAACAGATGGGGTGGCCATGGGGACCTCTATGGCCCCCCCCAACACACAGAAGGCGGCCACGGGGCAGCATATTGCCCCACCTTTACCTGGATTTGCCTGCACAGTGTCATTGGCCTTCCTTGGGATGACACCGTGAGTAGTGGCCCCAGGGTGGCTGGGCTGAAATTAACAAAGTGAAGTTCGACAGAGATAAATGTAAAGTTCTGCATTTAGGTAAGAAAAATCAAATGCACAAATACAGGATGGGTGATACCTGGGCTTGGCAGCAATACATGTGAAAAGGATCTGGGGATTTTTGTTGATCACAGACTGAATATGAGTCAGTAGTGTGATGCAGCTGCAAAAAAGGCGAATGCAATTTTAGGCTGCATTAACAGAAGGATTGTTTCCAAGTCACAAGAAGTAATAGTTTCACTCTATTGTGCGCTGGAGAGACCTCATCTGGAGTACTGTGTCCAGTTCTAAGCACTGCACTTTAAGAGGGACATCGACAAATTGGAACGGGTTCAGAGGAGGGATGACAAAGATGGTCAAGGGTCTGGAAACCAAGTCTTATGAGAAAAAGTTTAAGGAGCTGGGTATGTTTAGTCTAGAGAAGAGAAGACTAAGTGGAGACATGATAGCGGTCTTCCACTACCTCAAGGGCTGTCACAGAGAGGATGCAAAGACCTGTTCTCTGTTGCCCCTGCAGGAAAGACTAGAAATAATGGGCTCAAATTACAAGAAAACAGATTTCAGTTAAACTTTAGGAAGAACCTCCTAACGGTAAGAGCTGTTTGACAGTGGAACAAATTGCCTAGGGAGATGGTGGGCTCTCCTTTGCTAGAGGTTTTCAAACAGGCCAGACAGCCATCTGCTGGTGATGCTATTTCAGATTTCCTGCACTGAGCAGGAGTTTGGACTAGATGACCTCAGAGATCCCTTCCAACTCTTTGGCCCTTTTCACAGACACTCTAACACCGATAAAATGAGTGTTACATTTTATTATACATGTTACAGGGCACCCACAGGACAACACTGCAGCCCTGCAACACAGGCCCTTTTCACATGAGATGCCTCCACCCAGCCAAACTGGGTGGAGGTGTCTGTGTGAACACTGCGGGCGGTGCGTGGGGTGCATTTTGCTGGGTGGAGGTGTCTGTGTGAACACCACCAGTGGTGGGTGTACAAAGATGTGTGTGTGCGTGCTCCCACGCAACATTCATCTCCACCCACCACCCACCCATGGAGCAACCGGCAGTCTGTTGCTCCGTGGGTGGGTAGTAGGTGGAGATGGGTGTTGCGCGGGAGCATGCACGCAGCACCATCCACCGCCCGCGGTGTTCACACAGACACCTCCATCCGTCTCCACCCAGTGAAACCAGTGGGTGGAGGCAGGTGTGCAGTGAGTGGAGGTGGGTGTATGCCAGGAGTGCGTACGCACAAACACCCACTGCCCATGGTGCTTACACAGGCGCACACCCGCTGCACACCCATTCCCCCACCCACTGCCGTCCATGTACACAGACTGCTGCCGCCGCACACCCGCCTGAACACCAAGTGGTGTGTGTGTGTGCGCGTCGGTGTAAAAATGGCCTATGTGACTTGCAAATGACAAAGCTAATTTCATCTTTAATGAGAAATACTGCAATGCAAGTTACATTGATTTTAGTACCTGCAGCATGAATGTAGTCAGAAATAATAGCAGTGGCCTATTTTGTGCTTCTAATTTAATGCACCTTTAATTTACAGGACCTAAGCGAGTTGATGTACAATGGATATTTCATTCATTCATTCATTTATTTAAATTTCTATCCTGCCCATCCCACAAGAGCAGGCATAGGGTGTGTGAAGGGGCTTGAATCATCTAAGTCCACCCCTCTGCTTCGATGCAGGATCATCACAACTATAATATTATATTGATTATTGTTTTCGGTATTGTATTTTATATATTATATATATTTTTAATGTGTGATTTGTTAGCGGCCCTGAGCTGCTTTAGCAGGAGGGGGCGGAATATAAATTATTATATATATAATAATAATATATATATAATGTCCCTAACAGATGGCTGTCCAGACCTTTTTTTTTTTAAAGAAACAACAACAATCCTCCAGTTACAGAGCCTGTGACCTCCCTAGGCAACTTGTTCCATTGCTGAGCGGATCTCACTATTCTCCCGTGAAAAACCCATCGCACACCCATCTCCACCTACAGAGCCCTCTGGGAAACCGGAGAAGGCTCTGTGGGTGGAGATGGGTGTAGGTGTGCGTGCATCCGTGTAAACGGACACACCACAGCCAAACACTCATCCCCCCACCCACCTCCGTCCGTGTAAAAAGGGCCCATGTCTCCCTTTAATCTTCTTTTTGCTAGAGTAAACATACCCAGCTCCTTCATGCTTTCCTCAAAAGTCTTGTTTTTCCAGACCCTTTATCATCTTTGTTGCCCTCCTATGAACCTGCTCCAGTTTGTAAAAGTTCTTCTTAAAATGAGGAACCCAAAACTAGACCCAATACTCCAGGTGAGGTCTGGCCAATGCCGAATAATAGCCCAGCATACTAGAGAACCAGTGTCGCGTAGTGGATAAGGTGCTGGACTTGGACTGGGGAAGCCAGGGTTTGAATCCTGCCCTAGCCATGAACCCCAATCCTTTGGGCAGCTTTGGGCAAGTCACAACCTCTCAACCTGAGTTCCCCAACTGTAAAATGGGAACGTGTGTGTCTGTCACTCCCTGTGTTCCCCTCACCTGTGTCCATCGTAGATGTAAGCACACTGGTCAGAGACCGGAATATTTATCCCACTCTTCCCCAGAAGGCTCAGGATGGCTAACCCCAGCTCAACTTCCCAGATGCTGAAACGGCACAAGCTACTATACAGAAAATAATAACTAAACATCTAACTAGTTAGTCACAACTCACTAGCCAAAAGTGCTAGATGTCCATTGCTGCATCCTTGAGAATGACAAGGAGAGAAGGAAAAAAGAAAAACTTATCAAAAATATATGTCAGAAACATAACGTTCCTTCTTCAACCACCAATCCAGAAAAGCCTGGACATCAGGAGGCAGATGAAGGAGTATCCTTTGCTTCCTCACAATCTGGTCTTGCCAAGGCAGTAGAAATTTCTGTAATAGGCAAACATGGAAATGAGCCTATTGCACTGTTTCTAAACAAGACACCATCAGGCTGAGGCAACTGGCAAACACTAGAAGACGTCTTGTGTTCTCTGCTTGTATGCAACTCACAGTCTTTCTGACCTTTGCTTCCCTCTTTGCTGAAAGGAAGACCTTGCCCTGCACCATGTCTATCAGCACCCTTAGGTGAAGGAGTCTGTGTGTCAGCTGCATGGAGCTCTTGGCCCAGTTGATGATGAAACCGTATGCCTGCAGGCTCTCCACTGTCTGCTGGACTTCTGTTATGTACCCCTCTCGAGAGGGAGCTCTCACGAGATCGTCGAGATAAAGGAATATGTGAACCCCCTTCTGACGCAAAACTCTGTTTTGTTGCATATTTTGATCTTGAGACCTTTACAATGGATTTTTGGAGCCCTGGCTGGAACTCTATCGAGTATCCCCTGAAGATCGTTTATCTCATCCAACGGTTGGTAGTTGTCCTCTGCCACTGAATTCAGAAGCCCCCCAGTCATCTCCCAATGTGGGTCATGATGGGTGATGGGTGGGGAGAATAAGGAGTAGGCCTGATGAGACTTATCTGGTTTGGAAGGACATCTGGGGGTGTTCCCTGATGAACGGCCTCCTCTCTGCCACCTCTGTCTAATAACATTGGAACCTTCTTGACGAAAAGGAGGAATGAAAATGAAAATACTTCCTATACTGTGGTTGTCTCTTGTCCTCCTTTCTGAAGGGATTCACCGGGAGGTCTTTCTTTTTCTCTGGCTCGCTGGTTATCACTTTTCCATGGGCTCTCCTAAGAGTCTACCACCTTGGAATGGAGCTGATGTCAGCACCATCTTGGCCTGAAGGTCTGCTTTCCATAGCCGAAGCCAAACAGCTTGTCTAGCTGCCACACTATTGCTCATGGATCTAGCAGCAAATTGAGTGGAGTCTAGAGCTGCATCCACAACAAAAAGGCCACCACCAAGACTTTTTCAAAACTGTCCTTCATCTCCTTGGAGGCAGTTGAAGAGTTTATGTCCTTAAGCCAAAGGACTCTTGACCTCACAAGAGTAGAAGCAGTAGAGACTGCTCTACATGCTGTGGATGCTGCAACAAAGTCTCTTCTAAAATGGTTTTCCACTTTAGGGTCTAATGGATCTTCGGCGAACCCTTTCCATCAGTAGGCAACACTGAGGCCTTAGCCAGATTAGAAGCTTCTGCATTCACATTGGGAAGAACAAAAGCCCCCGACTGTGATATGGAGAGAGAGTTAAAACGCTCAGCCAATGAATGGGTGACTTTGGCCTTAGCTGGGTGTGCCCATTCTGCATTTAATAAATTAAGATACAGTGTGGGAAGCGGTAGCAGAGAGCCCTCAGAGGACTCATGGAGAAAGGCTAGGATCACATCCTTGGCCAAATTTTCCTCCGACTGAGGACGAGGAGGCAGAGGGCGGGAGAGACCTATCCTGGTGGCTACTTTGAACACTAGTCTGTCAGATAATTCTGGCTGGAAAATCTGTGCACCTTCCTTGAAGACAGGGTCTGTCCCTCTGAGAACTTTCCTTCTTCTTTTGGCTCCTGAGGATTCCCCTTATTCTCCTGTAGGTTGGGTTGGGGTCTGGGCCCTGCAATGCCCTGGGAGACCTGCAATGGCTCTGGGGACCTGATCTGCCTCCCCACAGCCCAGATCTTCCCCAGCATGAATCACAGAGGGTGGTGGGGTGGGGGTGGGGGACGGACACACACACTGAGGCCCACTTCCCAGTAATTGTGAAATGCCATGGGCTCCCCTAAGAAGAAGCTGCTGGCCCAGCCACTGTACCACTGCTTGTCCTGTGCATCAGGAACCACCCTCCCCTCAAGCAGTGGAGGAGAAAAGGAGATTGCCCCCCTTCGCAGGGAAAAGGAAGGTAGCCTGCAGGTAGGGGGAGGAGCTGCTCTCTGAAAAAGAGTGGAAATGCCAGCGGGACTTCTGTTTGTGGTTCCAGCAGGCCCTGGAGTGGGTATGGGCTCAAGAATGGCCCTGCCTGTTCCTTCTTGAGCGGGAAGAGGGAAGAACTGGAGTTAGAGTACCTGGAATAGGCCCTGCTCCAGTGTCAGGAGACTCAAACTGGGGGTGCTGACAGTCCCCTCATGGGGAGTACTCACCCCCTCCCATCCCCTGAAACGCAATCTATCTCAGTGCCTTCTAACACTGGAGGGACCTGGCTGCACTGCCAGCTGTCCTGCGCACTCCACTGAGGAGCCCTGGACGGGATCCTGGTCCTCAGAAACGGAGGGACTAACTCCCTCGTCCCAGTGTCGCCTTTTAGAAGGAGGCTGTGTGGATCCCTCGGGGGGGAGGGGATACCCCTAAGTCTTCATCCTTAGAAGTCATCCTGGAGAGGAGAAGACACCGGCAGGGTGAATGGTTCCTCCTCAAACCCCGTGCTATCCGCCCTAAAAAGTGGGGAATTCTGAGGTGAGGGGGCATGCTCCTCAGGCTGCTTTATCCCCTGTGGGGAGAACTAGGGATGGGGAGGCTTGCTACCACTGGGGACAGAAAGAAAAAGTAAAAGACTAAAAGAAAAGAAAGAAAGAATCCTACTTCTCCACACAGGTGGAGAAGATCCCTATCTTGCTAGTGTCTGTGGAGGCAGGAACAGATCTGGGAAGCTGAGCTGGGGTTAGCTCCTCCCCCAGCTTCTGCTGTCAATCAGTCTTCGATTCTGCCTCAGAGTGGAGTGGCGGAACTAAACCCAGACCGAGGGCCTCCTGCCTCCACAGGAGAGGGAGAATAGCCTACAGTATGCAAAAGGTTAAGTGTGAATAGTTTTTTCTCAATTCAGTCATAAGACAATTATTATTACTATTTGGTGCTGCAAATAAGTTCTTAAATCTTGGCCAGACAAGTAAAAAAGGAAAACAACTGACTAATCAAGGATTGGGTTCCTCAGTACTTTGACAAAACAGTCTAGTTATAAATCATGTGAATAGTAATTAAAGTTTGTAGAAGAATGAAGAGTGCGGAATGGAAAGCAAGCACTCAAAAACAACATGTAAATGTCATCTAATGCCAAATGAATGGCAACAGCATCATCTTGACTCTCTTATTTGTTTGCAAGGCTACTGATATGTATCAATAAGAAAACACAACAGGTGATTACAGCGGGTGGGAAAGGAGAGATATTAACTCATTTAGTAGGGGTGGGAATTCCGGTTCTCCCGAGAACCAATATTGCTGGTATTTGGGTGTACCGGCTTAATGCGATAAATCCGATATTTACCTGTACTGGCATACTGGATTTTTAACATTGGCCGCTTTACCGGGTTTTTTTTACATTGTGGCCATTGAAGTCAATAGCCGTAATGTACAAAATCCAGTAACGCAGCCAATGTTAAAAATCCGGTATGCCGATACTGGCAAATCCGGTACCAGGGAGATTCGATACCGGTAAATCTGGTATTCTCCCCGGTGTCCCACCCCTATCATTTAGTTCTCATTAGCAAAGAACTCATTTTCCATTCACTGACAGAAGGTTATCACATAGAGATTCCCCATTTTAACAATATTTCACTTTAATGACAAAGCTACTCAGAGGTACTTTCTCCATGTCCTTTCATTTTACAGATAAGCCACCATCTGCAGTAATATTAGCATTTTAGCAGAGTGACCAACTAATATTACACTTGGGCAGGCAATACTACATACCAATTTCCACATTCTCTTGGGGGGAAAATGTCTCTCATTTTTGGATGTGTTTGCAGTACAATTATTTGAAAGAGTGTAAGCTATTACTGTGCTCACTGCAACAATATTTATGCCAAATTTTAGTTAAGTTTAATTTAAAAATGGTATCTGTTTCTATAATATGGGTGATTTGGGGCTATTTGTTTCATTTGGGATGTAGTGAATATGAAGAGCTATTTGCATCCCATGTCGCCTGCCAAAATGAATACTAATTTCAGATATTTATCATGGGTATTGGTTTATTTAGTTATCCGTTTCAGGTCCTTTGGTCACACTGGTAACATTGTTTAGTGTTATTAGCTATATTATATAAAACCACTGTGACCAAAATGAATAACCGAATAAACTGAATTACCTTACACAAAATACCAAACTGGATGAAATAAACAAAAAACTACCTGAATATGTGAATTATAATTGCAAATATAAAATTGACTATTCATGTCAGCATTACTTGTGATAAATACTCTGATTTAAGCTCACTTGCTGAAGTCATTCTTGCATATAAGATATTGGCTGTTTTTACACAGACGGCCCACCCCTGCTCTGTGTCCTGGTGGCTGTGTGGACATCCATGTAAATGGCTGGCGGTGGGTGGGAGGATGGGTGTCCGCTCTGCATAGACTGGTGGCAAAATGTTGAGAAAACTCAGATTCGTTTGATGATGAATGCTGGGTTGCTAATTTTAGGATGTGCAACGTGTTTCTTAAACTAGTAGACCAGATAAGGCATAGGCTCCAGTGGGAGAACACAAATATGAGATGCTGTATAACCCTAGAGAAGAGAGTAGCCATTGTTGCTCTTTGAAAACTTGCTACTTCAAACGCATACCGTACTGTGGCTGCACAGTTTGGATTGGGTACTTCAACTGTTTGTGAGATTCTGCATGAGGTTTGCCATGCTATATATGATGAGTTGCTTGACCGGGTAATAACCTTTAGATATGGATGATCTTATTTGGTGGGTTTGAGGCTCTAGGGTTCCCACATTGCATGGGATTGATAGATGGGTGGCATATAAAAATTATTGTGCCCAAAATTGAGCCTGATCCATATTTTTGCCGTAAAAAGCATTACTCAATGGTTCTTCAGGCTGTTGCTGAAATGAGGGGGATCTTCAGAGATGTTTATGTTGGACGTCATGGGTGTGTGTGTCTCATGACTCCAATACACTGCATCATTCCCCACTGTTTGCAAGAAAGTACAGGGGTACTTTTAGGCCCAAACCACTGGTTAACATACAGGGTTTGATGATTGAGTGAATGCTGGTTGGGGATGCTGCATACCCAATAACTTCATGGCTAATGAAAGAGTACTCTAAAGAAACCACTTTAGCTATCATAAAGTTTAATGAGTGCCTTACACGCTGCTGGAATGTCGTGGAGTGATCTTTCGGAATTTTGAAAGGAAGATGGAGAATTCTTTCTAAAACAATGGACATGTCCGCCGGCTTTATCTGGTGCGGAGGCTTCGGCCTTACCTCTCCAGGCCCGATCTGGCCCTTCTCGTCCATGCCTTCATCACCTCGAGGCTAGACTACTGCAACGCGCTCTACGTGGGGCTTCCCTTGTTTTTGGTTCGGAGGCTGCAGCTAGTGCAGAATGTGGCGGCCCGTCTCCTCATGGGGACGGGGCGGCGTGAGCACATAACACTGGTGCTCCGCACTCTGCACTGGCTGCCTATAGCATACCAAGCCAGATTCAAGGTGTTAGTATTGATTTACAAAGCCCTGCATGGTCTGGGCCCCTCATATCTTAGGGACCGCCTCGCCCTCCGTGCCTCAGAGCGATCCCTTTGGTCCACTGGAGGCGCTTTTCTGGAGGTCCCCTGTGTAAGACGGGGGGCCACAATGGAGAGGGCATTCTTGGTGGCTGGGCTGTGGTTATGGAAATCACTCCTGGAGGAGGCTCGCTTGGTCCCGGGCCTGCTGGCCTTTCGATGTGTCTGTAAGACTTGGCTGTTCGCCCGGGCCTTCGGAGGGGAGGGTGGGGTAATTTTATTTTTTTTGGGGGGGGGCGCGGCGGCATATAAATATAATGAAATAAAATAAAATAAATAAATAAATAAATATGTTATAACCGCTTGCTGCATGCTCCACAACATTTGCCAGACAGATGGAAAGGCACTTGATTGTCCCAATGAAACTATAGAAGAAGCAGTAAGTGATGAGTTGTTGCCAGCGGTTGGTCGAATACCAAACAGAGTAAAGAGAGCAGGGGAACGGGTAAGGGATGCAGTACGTGATCCTTTCCAGGAACAGGGAAGAAACCTAGTTATGTTTCATAAACAAATGCTTGCAAATTTATTTTGGGAATGGGAATACATTTCACTGTACCCTTTCCCATCAAAAATTTCCATTGCATAGGACTTTCGTAGGTCTGAAAAATTCAAGTTATAACAGAATAGTATTTACAAAAGTCCAGAGTGCGTGTAGTTCCCAAGTGACAGAGCATGTTAGTCCCAAGTGACAGAGAGACAGAGCGGTTCGAATGATATTTGTAATTGGAACAATTATTCTTGGTAGAACTAAGCAAATGTTGGGCTATAAAGGGTCCTTCCTTAGGCATGTAACATAGTCAGTAACAATATTTCTACTGGCTATGCTACATGCCTGAGGAAGGGCCGTGTGTGGCCTGAAAGCTTGCTTGGTTCCAACAACAACAGTTGGTCCAATGAAAGATATCTTTCAAACCACTCTATCTCCCATTTACAACAATGACACACAAGAAATCAAATTATCCAAAAAAAGTATCCTCTTTAATTTAGGAAACATTCATAACAATATTCAAAACAAGAAAACCAACAACCTTTAACAAAACGAAACAAAAAGGTTTTAAATTGTTCCCCTCTCTCCAAAAAAAGTTCTTTCCAAAGAAATGTTCAAAAAAAAACAAAAATAATGTAACATAAGCGGCGTAACTACCGCCAATGCTGCCACCTCCCGAGCCGCGTCCTCTTCCCCATCCAAAGGATGGCACGGTACCAATTCCACAGTTGGCCCCTGGTGTGCTGCGAACAGTTATTTTGATTAGCCTTCACAAGAATGCAATTTCCTCATTTAAATTTGCAAACTGCTGATGCAGCTCCATATGATCCATCAGGAGTCTGTTTTGGTTATTCAGAAGCACTCCAACTGCAATTGAAAATTTGACAATATAAAACCATCTTTATGTAAAGGGCTTCATTTTTTAAATTGTGCAAACAATTCATTGTTCAACATAGGGTTTAATAGAATTTCACTTTTACTCACGGTCTAGCCTGATCTCCTGCATATCCGAGAGATGCTGGTGGCGCATATGCCATATGGCCTCCTGCAGCTGACGCTCATCGGCATGGGGTGGTATATTGTTCTGTCATCCTGATTTTTAAAAAGTGTTTTTAATAAGCATCCTGTACATGAAGTTCAAGTATGGTTGCCTTATCTTAATCATTAGACAGCCAGGGAATATTTATTCAGTGTTTTCATGTTTACATTATGTTACTGATACCCATTGGTTTTAGTTACGTAGTGCACACAACACTTTAACATTTGCTGTTTTATAACATCATGTTGAAAAGTACTTTATTCACAACTTTTCTTAATTTCAAAGTTTGAGTTTTAGATGTTTAACATATGTGGACTCAATAATAGGTTCTAATTCTTCCTGTTTAAACTAGATTATATGTACACCTGGCAAGCAGTAAAGTTAGTCATTCTCCATTTTGACACTGATTTTTTTTTCTTATTGTGAAATGTAATACATTCTTGAAAACTTGTGGGTGCTTTTACTTGCAATTGTAATCTACTTTTTCCTTTTTTAGTTTGATTTATCACAAGAAATTTATTTTCAAGATGTGATTATGGAAACGTATAAATGGAAAGTAATGTGTTACTTCAGGGCTGATTGGTAGCTTATGTCTAAGACATTGTACTTGTCACAGTTAAATATTATTAACAATGACGTTTTTCTGCTATGCCTTTTGTTGATGTATATCCAGAGTGAACGACAATTTATGGAGCACCATATTTCAACAAGCATTACATTTTTGGAAATGGACTCTGAACATTTTAGTCTTAGATCTCTAGTCTGGGCCTTTGCACACAAGGCACTCTCCACCTCCCACACACCCCTCACTATACATGTTCCATGGTTGCATTGGGTGTTTTCATATGTTATGAGATCACAGTCAACCACAGTGAACCACACACAACCCCGCGGCGGGGCCAAAGGGCCCCAAGCGTCGGTTTGGCGGCCGCCAGATGTTCATCACAGACAATCCCCACCAGGGATCAAAATTAACCACCCTTCTGGAGCTCCAGCCCGGACCATCTCCGAAAGCGTGGTCAAAGCAATTCCCACCGGGAAACAACAAAACGTAACGACTGAACGGCAACCACCAGCCGGAATCCAGCAAAATGATACCCGGCCGGGGACAAAGTACACAGCGTCGCTGCCAGCCAACGAGCAACAACACAGGCTGGGGAGGGAGATTTAAAGGGCACACAGCAGCAGGGGAACGTGGTGGGATGGAGTGAAGAGGAAGGGAGAGGAGAGAGGAGGGCGAGCGAGCAAGGGAGGAGGAAGAGGAGGAGGCGCAGACGGAGGAGGTGGTCGTGCTGCACATGGAGGCGGTGGAGGGAGAGCAGCAGCAGCAGCTGGGACAGGCCGCCCCAGTGCCAGCAACCATCCCGGGGGATGAGGCACCCCGGAAACGGGTAAGGGGATCGAAGAGGGGGGCGGCACAGGGGCACCAAGGGGGGTGGGCGGGCTGGCAGGTGGGGGGGGGAATTGGTGCAGGGCCGCGGGGATGCGTCAACCCAGGAACCAACTGACCCCCCCCTTACGACCCACAGACATGGAAATGGGCCCAGGAGCCCAAGCCCCCGGAGGAGACGGGCGGAGGGCAGGCGGAAGAGGAGGAGGAGGACTGGGACCAGGAGGGCTCACGCAGGAGAGGCCTGTACCACCGAGGGGGGTAATGGGGGCACAGGGAAACCCAGGACTTCATTAAATCTGGGGGACCCTGGAGCACCAGCTGGAGCTAGCAGTCGACCAGAGGAATGAGCATGTGTACCAGGAGATCATGCGGGACACGGAGGCAGCGGGGCACCACAGGACAGTGGTCCAGTGCCGATCAAAGGACAAGGACCTCAAGAGGGGGTACAAGGCCATTAAGGACAACAACCGGCGGTCCAGGCCTGGAGCCCGGACCACTCCCTACTATGACACCCTGGACCGCATCCTCCAGTTGAAGGGCTCCATAGTCGCTCTGCGCCTTGTGGGGAGCGCCATGGTCCAGGGAAGGGAACGGGCCAAGGTACCCCCTCCCATCGCTGCCCCGCTAGAAGGCACCGGCTCCAAGGGCCCCACCCCCAAAGAGGAATGCCCACGGACCTCGGGGACCAGCAGGCCCCCCTCGCGCACCAGACCCGAGAGCCCCCAGCCGATCCGCGGACCAGGAGGAGCCAACCCCGGCACACTGGGCACCATCGCCCACGGGACGCAGGGGGATGCCAGCAACATGGAGGGACCGGCCTCAGAGGGCTCCAAGACCGACATAGAGGGTAAGCAAGCGGATGGGAGGGGAAATGGACCGGAGGGAATGGGCCAAGGGGGGGAGGGGAGCACACAGGCCATGGGGCCACCCCCAGCAACCCTGGACACCACGGACAGGGGGCCTGGGGGCCGCCGGGGGACACGTTCAACCCACCACAACCCACCCCCTCCCATGTCCGCACAGGTCATGTCATGCCCCAGCACCTGTGACAGGCTGGCGAGGGGGACGGAGGCGAGCAGCCCCAGGTCCCAGGTGAGGCAACACAAGTGGGGGGAGAGGAGGTGCGTGGAGCCCGGGCAGGGGACCCGAACCATGTGATGCGGGGTAGGGAGGGCTGTGCACAGGGGTACTCTGGGGGAGGGTACCAGTCAGCCACCCAACGGGGGGCCCCTCACAACCCCCCAGCCACAGCACAGGATGGGGGGCAGGCAGTTGGGGCGCCTAACCAACCCGTACTGTGTACCCCCACAGAGAGACCTGCTGGATCCCAGCAAGCCGGCCCCGTGCCCCCGGCCCAGAGGATGAGGGAGCATCGAGCACGGGTATGGTGCTGGAGGAAGGAGCAGGCGGAGGACATAGTCTGCACCACCACCGAGCAGGGTGAGCGGATAATAGCGGCCATCTACCGCATGGAGGCAGCCACGGAAAAAGCCGTGCAGCAAGCGGAGGTCAGGGACCAGAGGCTGCAGGCGGAGGTGCGATTGGAACGGAGGTGGGAGTGCCAGGAGCACAGCAGGCAGGTGGAGGCATTCAGATGGCCAAGATGGACTGGTCCCACGACATCGGCACCTCACTACTGCTGCACACGGGGACCATGAGCGCCTACGTGATGACCGCCACCTCGCTGGGCCCCTTGGCACCTCCACCACCGCCCCAGCCGCCGGCACGTCCGCTGGGCCCGCGCATCTGCCTACTGGTCCCTGTAGACCTCCGGAGGGAGCAGCTGCCATGGGGGGCTCTTCCGGCACTGGGTCCGCCTGCCTTCCCAACACCACCTGATCCTCAGGACACCGAGATCTCCCAGGACACTGTCGGGGACATGGACAGTGGGGGGGGGGAGGGGAGCTCCCAGAGCTTCATGGCAGACACGGGGTGGACAAGAGGGAGGCCCCGGAGACATGCAGGTCATGGGGGAAGGGGGGAGTGGCCTGAGGGGAGGGGGAACATGGCACTGGGAGGTGGGTGGTGGTGGCGGGGGCACCTGTAGGAGGTATTCACAATAAATGCATGGGCACCACAGTCGTATCTGTGGTTCTGTTCATGGGCCATGGGCTGGGGCCGGGTGGGCGGCGAGGCCAGGGTGCTGGTGGCGGTCCCGGGGTGGTGGCGACAGGGGTGCGCGGCCTCACGCCTCAGCCTCCCCGCTGATCCGCCTATCCAGGGCAGCACGGATGCGCTTCATGTAGCAGTACTCCCATGGGTTCTCAACGTTCACAGAGAGGGGCATGGGGCTGGGCGGTACATCTGGGCATAGAAGAGTGAGATGGTCATGATCCGGGCATTGTGACTGCGCCCAGAGTGGCCCGTGTATATGTTGATAAACCGCCTCTGGTGGTCCACGACTGCCTGCAGCTGCAGGAAGTGGTACCCGTGTCGGTTGACGTATTCTGCGGCCTCTCCATCGGAGGGGCGGAGGATCTCGATGTGGGTGCCTTCCACAGCGCCCATGCAGTTGGGGAACCCTCCAGCCGCGAAGCTGGCCATCACAGTCTGATGATCCAGAGCTGGATCGCTTGGTCCAGGAGCATGCCCTTCACCACCTAGCAGACGTCCCGCAGGATCCCGGCGATGGTGCTCACCCCGATGCTGAAGTGCTGCGAGACAGACTGGCAGGAGTCGGGCGTTGCTAGGGCCCAGACCCCGATGGCTACCCGCTGGACCATGGAAATGGGGATCCGCATGGCAGTGTGCTGCCACTCCAGCTAGGGTGTTAACAGCTCTGCGAGTTGTAGGAGGATGCGCCTGTCCATCTGAAAGTGCGCCCTCCAGGTGGCCTTGTCCCACTGAGCCAGCGCCCTGGACCACCACCCCTGTGCCTGCTCTGTGACCCATACCTGCCAGTCAATGGGCATAGCGAGCTGGGCTGCTCACCCCATGGTCTCCCTCCGCCACTGGAGCCGGCGGGCCGCTTTGTGGAGCACAGCGGCCCACTCCTGGGCGCAGAGGAGGACCTGTCAGGCCCGCCCGGACACCCGCTGGGCCCTGAGCTGGGCCAGGGAGCACCTGTGCCTGTGGTGGGCTCTCCGGCCTCTAGCAGCACTCCTGGCCATGCACACCGGCAGGCGGGCACCCAGGTGCACCTCTGCTGTCTGGATGCACAAGAGGTCCGTGTGCGACCGGTACCACTCTGCGCAGACTGCTAGGTGCATCCCACAGGCGCCAAACCATCCCAGCTCCATGGTGACCGGTGCCCTGGGTGGGTTGGAGGCGCACCCATTATAGGCTGGGTCATGTGTCACCCCACCCCCAGGTCGTGACCTGGCTACCGGGCAGGGGGCCCTGGGTCACCCTGCCTGCCCCCCCGGCCGGCTGGCCCAGTTCCTGCAGGGTGAGCGGAGAGGCAGCGGGCACCCCATTGTGCACACCTGCGGTCCCTTCATGGGGCCTGGCGCATGGTCCGGTCTGCGCCCGGGTGTGCGGGCAGCAGCTGCATTTCGGCTGTCATCACTTCCCACCTCTCTGTGTTGGCTGCCTATTGTCCTCGGCACCTTGATTAGTGTGTAGGCTGCCCTGTACATGTGCTTGGTTCCAGCAGCTGGGCTGGGTCCGCACCACATGCCTCGCTCTTTTGCCATGCAATGTTGCGGCCTGTGGCCTTATCGCTTGACCTTGGAGCTTCCTTTCTTCCCCTCCTGGGATTGTGGGGCCCCCCTTCTCTTAAAGTTATATCCACTGCTTGCTGGACCATGACTGGCAGCGCTTCCCCAGGGCTTGCGGGCCCCACCACCCCTAGTGCCCCCCATAGCTGGACCTTCCGCGAGACCATGGCCCTGTGCGACCTGAGGCATTCCCCGGCTGTGCAATTGCTCCTGAGCTGCCTGGACAGCCTCACAGGTGCCTATGCGAGGGATACCATCGGGGCATGCTCCAGTGGCCCCACTTCATGCACCTGGTGGGCCACCTGGCCCCGGGCCCCTTCGTGGCCCCCTGCAGCTGGCTGTGAGGCCCCCTGTGCCTTCCGGGCCCTGGATGCTGGCTCCGCTGTGGGCTCCCGTCTCCTCCCCGAAGCTGGGGGTCACTGCCTGCCCCCTCCATGCTGTCCCTGGCTTGCAGCAGTGCTGGCTGGTTCCTGGGGTCCCGCTGCCCCTGGGTCCTCTCCGCAGGCCCCCCTGTCCGCTTCTGCGACTGGTGTTCCCCTCCATGGCTGCCTTCTCTGGCTGTGTCCTGATTTCCGAGCCGGCTCCCAGTGCCCCGGGTGCTGCTGTCCATCATGGTCCGGCCTCCATCCCTCCTGTGGCCATGCCCCCCCGCCCCCCTTGGGTGACTCTGTGACTGTGGGGTATCGGGGCCCCTGGACTGTGCCTCCCAGCCTCCTCCCGGGGGTGGTGGTGGTGTTTTGGAGCGCCTGCCCTACCCCATGGCCAGTTCCCCCCCTCCCTCCCCCCTTTGCCCATTGTGCCGTGTGTGTTGTCTGTCCTGCTGTGTTCCCCCTTCCCTTCCTTTGCGGGTGCGTATGCACCTGGGCATATGTTTGTGCTGTGTGTTCCACTGTGACCTCGTTGTCTCTGTGCCTGCTGTGTGTGCTGCCTTGGCCACTCTTCTTCCTCCTCTCCCTCCCTTCCTGTTTCCCTTGTGTGGGCATTTCCTTTTGACACTTTTGGTTTCGTTTGCCCTCTGTCAGCCCTGGCTACCGTCCACCCCTCCCCGGTGCCTTCTGGGTGTTTTGACCATGGCCCAGAATCGGCGTCACGTCTGTTGTGCTGCCCCGGGCCATGGTCTGTCTGTCTGATTCCCTGCCGTGGTCCCGGTCCCGTCACGTCTGTTCGGGGACTTCCTGGACCACGGGGGTGGTTGGATGGCTCGCCACCACTGGGAATCCACTGTGGTGATTGGGGCCGCGTAATGTCTCAAATCACCCTTTGTTACCCTATGATTGGCCTGTAACATGTATGGTGGGTGGTTGGAGAGTGACTTGTGTGAAAAGGTCCACAGTTTAAACAATAAGACAATTTTTTCACAGAAAACTAAAGTAGTACAATAATGCTGTTTCACTATCAGTAAGGGATGGGCGAACAGATTGCGGTTCGGGTTCGGCTCGGTCCAGTTCGGTTTGGCCATTCGGTTTGTTCGCCGCGTTCGGCCGTTCGGTTCGGGCATTCGGAAAAAGGCTCTCTGTGCGAGGAATGATGGCTCCATGACGGTGGGTCCTGGGACTAGAGTGTCATCTTCTAGGTATTGGCCACAGCCCTCCCTGCCAGTAACGTAGGCCCCAGAACCCTGATGGCGGGTCCTGGGGCTGGAGTGGCTGTTTCTTGACGTGGTGGAAAGACATCGCCTCCGTGCGAGGAATGATGGCTCTGGACCCATGATGCTGGGTCCTGGGGCTAGAGTAGCAGTGTTTGGATATTGGCCACAGCCCTCTCTGCCTGTAACTTGGCCCCAGAACCCTGGCGGCGGGTTCTGGGGCTGGAGTGGCTGCTTCTTGGTGCTTTGGAAAATTGGCTCTCTGTGCGAGGAATGATGGCCCTGGATCCATGACGCTGGGTCCTGGGGCTAGAGTGGCAGCTTCTGGATATTGGCCACAGCCCTCCCTGCCTGTAACTTGGCCCCAGAACCCTGATGGCGGGTCCTGGGGCTGGAGTGGCTGTTTCTTGGTGTGGTGGAAAGACATCGCCTCCGTATGAGGAATGATGGCCCCAGACCCATGATGGTGGGTCCTGGGGCTAGAAGAGTGGCAGCTTGTAGATATTGGTCACAGCCCTCCCCTGCCTGTAACCTGGCCCCAGAACCCTGATGGTGGGTCCTGGGGCTGGAGTGGCTGTTTCTTGATGCAGTTGAGTGATGGCTCTCTGTGAATGGAATGACAGGCCCCAGAACCCGTGGCACAGACAGCATTGGCGGCATTGGCAGAAGCAGCAGCAGACACTGGATTGCCCGGGTGCAGAACCCATGGCACAGACAGCAGAGGCAGCATTGGCAGCAGATGTTGGATTTCTCAGAGGCAGCATTGGCAGCTGGTGCAGACATTGGATTGCTCGAACACAGGATCCGTGGCAGGGACAGCAGAGGCAGCATTGACAGTAGCAGCAGTAGACATTGGGTTACCCAGGCACAGAACCCATGGAACAGCAGAGACAGCAGCAGCAGGATTTGCCTCTACACAGCACCCATGGAGTCAGGATGGTTGGATTTGCCAGGGAATAGCTCCCATACAGCATCAGACGGCAGCAGCAGGATTGTGTGGGCACATTTGGATTGGCCAGTGCAGAGCACCCTTGGACAGCAGACAGCAGCGGCGGGATTACCAGACCAGTGGTGCACATCACTCAGGGTTGCCAGGGTAGGCAGACAGGCACTGTGTCATGAGAGGCAGGCAGACTGAGGCAGGCTTTGATCTAGGCCACCTGGGCAGACGGGCGGGCATCGTGGCATGAGAGGCAGGCAGACTGAGGCAGGCTTTGATCTAGACCACCTGGGCAGGCGGGCGGGCTAGCAGGCAGCACGGCATGAGCAGAAGACAGGTAGACTGAGGCAGCGTTCAAGCTTTGCAACCTGGGCGTGTGGGCAGGCAGCGTGGTATGAGAGGCAGTAGGGAAGGTGGGCTTGGGCAGGCTTTGAGCTAGGCAACCTGGGTGGACAGACAGGCACCTTGGCATGGAAGGCAGGAAAGCGGACTGAGGCATACTTTGAACTTGGCGGCAAGCTGGGCGGGCAGACAGGCAGCGTGGCATGAGAGGCAGTAGGGCAGGCAGGCTGGGACATTGGCAGCAGGGCACTCAGATAGGCTAGCAAAGACTGTGCAGGATGAGAGAGCAAGAGCTAGTCAGTGTCACATAGGCAGGATTGTGTAGCTAGCCATAGGTCGGCTGGCAGGCTTACAGTTTGTATCCCAATGCCACCCTGCGTCATGAGGTCAGTCAAATAAGGCGGCCGAGGCTGTCTAGTATGCGCGCACACGCGCAAGACAGAGAGGCAGGGCGGGTGCCAGGCATTGGGAGGGAGGGACAGCACCTCAGCAGCACAGGAGCAGTAGCCCTAGCCCAGATTGAGGAGGAGGAGGAGCCCCGTCCCAAGACTGCCCCTGGCATGGGATGGCGTGTGCCATTGCACCATCACTCCTTGTCCAGGGGCAGCTCGGGGAATCCCAGCAGCAGAAGGTTCACCTTCAGGAACAGCAACTG
>QEPC01007748.1:3070681-3116708 GCA_003113815.1 Sphenodon punctatus | reverse complement strand
ACGGAGGGAAGCCAGAGGCGAGGGGAGCCAGAGGCCGAGGCAACGGAGGGAAGCCAGAGGCGAGGGGAGCCAGAGGCCGAGGCAACGGAGGGAAGCCAGAGGCGAGGGGAGCCAGAGGCGAGGAGAGCCAGAGGCAGAGGCAATGAAGGAAGCCAGAGGGGAGCCAGAGGCAGAGGCAACGGAGGGATTTCCCAGCGAAACTTTACTCTAAGGAGCCAATCAGGCTGGGGCAGCTGGGTCCACACACCCCATCAGGGGCAACGGGGCACAGCTGGAAGGAAAAGAGGGAATGACAAGGCAGGGAGGGAAACCACCTTCTGCAGTAATGCCCCAGTGGCGCAGGAGGCAGCAAGCGTCCCAGGCAACCCCTGAGGCTGGGAGTTCAAGGCCCAGCCATGACACTGGACTCATTGATTCCATTCCCCCCCACCCCCTGCTGTTCCCTTGATTACCACAGGCAGTTTCAGTGGCTTCTTTTTAGAAGTGGGGGGAGGGTGTTTCTGCAGCGCAGTCACGCATGCGTGACCTGTGTGCATGCTCAGAACTGGTCATTCTGAGCGTAAACAGGAAGTCGTGCCCACAATGGAGCGCCAGGGGAGGGGTGGGGCTATCCTGTGAGCGCTAGGAGTATTTCAGGGGAAAGAACACTCTTTTTGGGGGTGGTATTCGCCCAGCTGTGGGCGTTGGGAACTTCTTATTATTTGTAAAATAGTTTTGAAACCACAGGAAGCAGAGGCCTATATGCGCCGTGGCTATGCCGTTTCATAGCCGCTGCTGTCTGCAAGAAGACTGCTTGTAAAACACCTCCTCCACTCCTGTGTCCTGTTTTTCATACAGATGTATTTAGAGAGACAAGGATTAGTCATAGCAGTAAATTAAACAAAATACTTTATTAAATGCCAGTACATAGATGGATATTTTGAGAAAAAAACAGACAGCTTCATCTGAAACTTTAAATGCCATTTTAATTAGGACTAAAAAATTTTTTTGGTTTAACTGCCCGCCTAGTAACCCTTCTATTGGCAACAATTTCTGTGTTATCCACCCCCTCACAACCATCCACGGGGTTCCTTGATGAGGTGCAGGGTAGTGTGTCGGTATTCCTTTCTAGATTTGTCCCCAAAGCAGAAGAAGCAGAAGCGACTGGGCTTTGAACTCTTGTGGATCCATTTACACGTGTTTCAAAGCTGCTTCCATTTGAACGTTTCTCTGCGAGGGAGCTGTGGAATGGTAGATTATTGTAGGTGGGTGGAATAATGTGTCCTGTACTTGCATATTGTCATGAGAGTTTACAAAATTCTCATGACATAAAGTTGCATTTACAAAATGACCCATATGCCCAGAAATTGATTCCAATCCCCATTCAATTGCCACCCTCATTAAACCCATCTTTGTCTGCCTATTCTCCTGGTGTTTCAATCTATTCTCCTGTTCTTGCAATCTTAGCTCATACCCCTGGTTGCAATGATAGGAGATATTGTCTTTTAGACTGTTAATTGCTTTCACAGTGTCCCTGGAATACTTGTCCATTTTAAGGGACAAATGCTCAATCCCCTCCTTCCTAAACTTCATTATATCCTTAACGAGGAATGTGCGGTTCTCCTTCTGTCGTGAACGCATGACCTGTTGGCAGCTTTTGGAAAATCGCCTGTTAGCATTTGTGCTTGGACAAGGGTTGCAGTACTTTCCTCTTCCAAGTGTGTATCATGTTCCTGGTGACACTGCAACCCCTTGACTTTGTTGTCCTGAATAGAGCAAAGCACAGAGAATAAAAATTAATATAAAGGAGCAATGAAACACACAGAGCAATGATCAATTAACTGCTGGGGTTCCTAGGTATGCTGCTCTCATGTGCAGCTTAGGGTTTGTGTCTGTTTAACAGTATGTGCTTCCCATTACGTGTTTCTTTTTATTTTGAGAATCAGTTTGAAATTAACCCCCCTCACATGGAGGCGCACTGAAGCAGTGATAGAACCCAGGTCTGGTCATGCTTCACTGCTCCACGTCGTACTGTGTCATTTGGAAAGGGAATGCAATAAACGAGAGCAACGGAGACTATATTTACAAATACAGTAATAGTCTAAATCATGAGACACACTTACCTTCCAGTTGTTCAGCTAAATTATCAGCAAGAAGTGGTTCATGGTGGGTGGAAAGGTAAGCATTCACTTCAGGATCACAAGGCTGTAGGTTAAGACCAATTAACGAGGTGGGATTTGCATTTGAAATTTCAAAAGTCCTCTCTTCACCGTCATGGCTGTACTGCTCGCTGTCCTCAAAGTCAGTGTCATCAAACATTGGCTGGCTGATTCCCTCAACAAAACTGCTTTCTGCCTCTGAGTTGGAACTTGATTTGGAACTTGATTTCAAACTAGAATGGGCACAGTCACATTTTTATGTGAGACTACATAGAAGTAAAGTTCCATAATGTCTGCAAACTCCCATGGTTTGTAATCGTTTCCAGACTTATTGTTGTGGACTTTCCATGCCCTGTACTCTCTCCTCAAGCTCTTAGCCTTGTTCTGGAGCTGTACTGTGGTTCGATGAAATACCCCCGCTCCGCCATTTGTCGAGCCAGCTCCTCGTGCACAAGCCGGTTCCTGTAGTCATCAGTCAAGCGCTTCTGAGTGTTGGCTTTGCCTCAAATTTCAATTAAAAATCTGGTTTCATCATGGGACCAGTGTGGAGACCTTTCCTTTCTTGTTGGTAGATGAAGCAGGGCAGGCCATGGTGAACGCGTTCTCTCAGTAATGGTGGAGAAAAGCAGGTGTGCACGCATGGAGAAGAAAATGGAGACTCTCCCCTTTCTTCTCCGGGGTTTTAAACTTGACGTTCCACAATGCATTGTGGAGTGATGATGGAGGTAATACAATCGCTCCACAGTCATGTGCCCCTATGTACCATAGAGCTGAACATTCCCAGAGTGTAGGTAAAGTCTTTACACTGAACTCTGTGACTTTAATCGGAATTAATTGACTAATTCTTATTTGTAATTCACACGGACACTAGTCAGGATTATTTTGACATCCGGATGTTGTAAGCCCTAGTGATCGAGGGTTTACAAATACTGAATTTTTCACTAATTCATACTGATAAACTAGGATTTGCGGTATTCACACGGACAGCTGAAATAGGAATTAAAGCCTAAATTCCTAATTAAATGTCTGTGTGGATACTGAGCAACTATACAGCAACCTATTTACTGAGTTTAGCAAATACTTCATTTGAAAATGATATTCTTCCTATTGATTTTAAAATTGGTGATGAAGCATAATCAAACTCAAGTAATTAGTTCTTGGAAAAATTTAATTTGGTATTTTTTCTAAATTAGAATTTTTGACAATTGCCTACATGATGACATTAGAAAAATACACGTTCTTCACCACTAATATCAAAGTATTTAGCACAAAAGAATTAAAGTTTAAGACAGCAGGGCTGCCAATCTCATCTGCTCAAAATTCTTAAGCTAGGACCTCTCAAAATCATGACTGCGGTTTACAAACCACCAGATGTTTTTAAAAAACCTACTCAATTGTGGGTGGTTGTTTGTTTCTTCCTGAGCCTTTCAAGGGCACACTGCATTCATGCTTTCAAGCTTCTCTTTGCAATCAGAAAGGCAAGAAACTCCCTTTAAACTTGTTTACATTCTGAATGATTAACTTCCCTAAAATTAAAAGTTGGCAACCTGAAAATTTCAAGATGGGAAAGGTACAAAGTCTTTCCACTACTTGAGGAGTATGCACCTTTCTGTTGCGCACTGCATTTTTAGTTGCTCGCTAGAACCCAAGAATCATGACGTATTAATGAAGGTTTTTCTCTTACCTCCAAAACCGTCAGGCACATAGGTTTTGAGCACAATGTTGCAGAAAACTGTTGGCAGAGACAATGGCTTGTTGCCTTCATTTCGAAGGGAAATGTGTCTGTAGCCTGCTTGAAGGCCATCTAGAGGCAAGATCCTCTGCCCAATCAGCCTGTTGTTATCATCATAAACAGCTATCCTCAGGACAGCAAGGTCAGGTAGAATAACCTGGGAACCCAGAAAAAAAAAATTGAGCTGATCACTAACCATTCCAATGTAACAAGCTCTGTAAGTGCCACTTTTGAAGGAACTCAGAGATCACACTACACATGTCAATTTTCCCCACTAAAATTATGTCAGAAGCACAGCCTGAAATAATATCAGTGCCCATCACTATACCTTTTGAGTCACAGACATGCTATGAAAAAATCTGTTTCAAATTACATATGGTGGGGATATTTTTGGGGTGAGGGAATTGTCCTCGGGAGAACTCTCTAAATTTTGATCAAATTAAATACATGTTCTGTGTATTTATCAGCACTAGAGACTAGTGAAATCTGAACCTGGGCAGGGAGAAGATATTAGGCACACATATAGGGGGAGCGGACGGGAGACTGTGAAAGGTCAGCGATGCTGGGATGAAGGGGAATACACAATGAGAGAAAGGTGGTATTTGGGGAGGGCATCTACAATAGTGGCAAGAAGGAAGAGGGTTTTAAACAAGAGGGTGAAAACAAATGAGACAGTAGCCTGCAATAGCCTGCGAGTCACCCGCTCGTCAGTTCGGTGGCTGCCAGATGTTCGCCCATGGAGTGGGTGGCCAGCTGCTATTGGATGTGTCATCTGGAGAAGGTTGGCAACACGGCTTTGGCTAAGGCTCACCTAGCCTGGCTAATCTGGGCTAATTTGAGCCCTCGTGTCTGTTGGGCCCTGCTCAGTCTGGCTGCAAGGCAAGGTCTAAGGATTGGGCCCAGAGGAGCATGCTCACCCGGCTGGCCAAACAGCTGATCAGGGGGCGCTCCTCCACCCACTCCTGCCAACAGACACCCTGACTGGGTGAGCCCTCCCCCGATCAGCTGTTTGGTGGCATCTCCTCCAGCATCATGCAGGAGGCATGATGCTGGTGAAGCTCGTTCTTAAAAGGCATGGAAACCAGAATACACATACCAGGAAGCGATGGTGAGGTTGGGATAGAGAGACTAGCTACCTGAAGCTCACAGGTCCCTCACAACCTGCCTAGTAAATGCACTAGCACAAATTCTCCTCTCCCCACTTGGAAACGGTTGTGCTGAACCCTCAAATCTGTGAGAAGGGGAAGGAGAGAAGATTTCCTGCCCTAGAACTATTCTGCAAAGGCCAGGCCAGTAAGCTACCAGCCCCAGCTTCTGGGAGCTACAAGAAGAGAAAGGGTTAAAGATTTTTCTCAGGGTCAGGTTCTCAATATTAATTAACATATTAAGGTGATTAAGTTACTTTCTCCTTTTTTTGTTAGCTGGTGAGGCCGATCCCATGCCCTGCTCATCCCACGTACAACCTGCGCGCATGTCCATTGGGAAAACACTGTGCCACGTAAAATCCACGCGGGACCCATGCAGATTCCATGTGGAGGGGTTTGGGATTGTGGCCGATGTCTGCAATTTGCTTAAGAAAGATAAAATAGACTAAGGATTCATTCACATCATACTCTAGTGGATAGTGGCACAAACCACACATTGAACCCGATCCCAAACCCTACGGATCCACGCGCGCAAGCCACATGGATCCCTATTGTGGACATACTGTGCCCTGCGGAAACTGTGTGCATGCGCAGGAGCTGCAGGGTTTGGAATCGGGCTCAATGAGTGTTGTGTAAACTCCCTATCACTTTCAGTATTCCTTGATGATACCTTGCTCTCGGCACCTATTGCAAAGGATGTATTTGCAAGGATCTGGCTCTACTAAGTAGCAATAGCGTTGCATGATTTGATTAACAGGAGAAGCTTCAATCCCTGATACATCGCCTCCTGTACATCACTTCCTACTTTGGAGAGTCCTGGAGTATGGTCCTTCTTGGCCATTCTATGCTCCAGGCTATTTCTGGAAAATTGCATGCAGGGATATCACAAGGGCATTCCTCCAGACCCTTTGCATAGTGGGAAATACCACAGCAAAGTAGGAGGAGGAGGGAAGGGCTAGAGAAATGGTGGTGTATTAGCAGTTGTGTGAATGCGCTGCTACTGGATTAGACAAACAGATTAAGAAACATTTGGTGAGTTTGCAAGAGAGAAGGGTGTTGTATGAATGGGCCCCAAGTCTCCCCTGGTTCCTCTGGACTAGGTTCCCCTTTATAGATATTAAAGTAAAGGGGGCAAAAAATCAAATGATTTTGGCCAATGAGTGTGACTGAGCTGTTTATCCACCAATACCAAACTAGCTTGCACAGTGAAGTATGCAGTAAGACTGACCAGGGGTAAGCATCAAAACATTATACATGAGCACCATTCCCTCACAACAGAAAGACAACATAAAACTTGGGTTAGAATGGCAACAGCTACTTCATAATATAAAACAGGAGAACAATAAAACAGAACCCACATGTCCCCTGCTAGAGTTTATGTAGGATTAGTACCATTATGGTAGGCCTCCATCTGACCCAGGAGGGTCAAATACCAAGCCTCAATCTGACCTAGGAGGTTTACTGGACCAAACGTAACCTAAGAAAAAACCTTCTTTTTCCATGCCACAGACTAGCACACCACTCTTAACATGACGGACTGTATTTTGTCCAAAGTTACCTTACTCATCTCTGGTAGGAGAGGTTCCAGCACCGAGACTGTAGATAAAGGCTGGGAAATTGTCTGATGTTGGGAATGGGTCAAATTGTAAAATGTGGGCAACTCTGGATACAATAGTACTTGATTGTACAAGCATGTGCCCTCTGATTGGCATGAAAGCAGAAGGCAGTGGGCACAAGCCATTTGGCTACTTGAGAGGCTCAGGGCCTGCGGACAATGCACTGAAGTGTTTCATCTTGCCCACTGCTTACCCCAGGAAAGGGCTTAAATCCCCAACACTTCACTGGGGGTTAAACTCATGTTTACGTGCTAGGGAGGGATGTTTTCCTGAACACGGCCCTAGTCTTGTGCCCTCACAAATTGCATTTCAGGCTGAGTCCATGGAAAGCTATTACATTAATTGCAGCTTTTTGAAACCAGTTCTATGCTGATAGGGAAACAGAATATCAGTATTATGCTACAGACATATAAAACAGCATGATCACCAGGCAAAATCTGTTACTAAAGAAAAAGCAGTAATAATTCTACAGGACAACAGAACAGGCAGAAGTAGAACAGACATTATCAAAGACAGCACTATTAACGCATGTGTTTTGGATGAAACTTCAGTTGACAAAAATTTTAAAAAAATACAAGAGTGAAAATATAAAAAACTGAACATTAGCAATGATGACTGAGAGACTGGTGATTTCTCTCTTTAAAAGCACCAAACAGTCTCTGAATTTGTTTTTGGAGGGGGCAGGGGAAAAAAAGTAGACGATGCACACAAAAGAGGGAGCTGTCCACCTGTGTGGAGGGCAGAACCCTACTGACGTATCCATGTAATGACATTGACCTTAGCTTTGGATGCAGCATCTCACCTGCCCTCTTGGCTGAAGGAACAGTGCAAGATAGCAGCCACTGCCAGGGCAGGAAAGAAGAGATCTCCAAGGAATGATGGTGTCCACCAGCTGGAGCTCATTCTGAGCAGACTGCATACCTGGAACACAGGCATTACCACGAAGGAGGTGGGCCCCTCCAAGAGGGAGGAGGAAGCCAAAAAGAGGGAAAAGCCAAACAGAAAAAAAAATCATGTGACAGCTACAGAGGTTATCAATTTAAGAAAACTGTTGAAAGTTTAAATCAGCCGTAACAGTTTAAAGGTTTTAACGTGGCAAACTTAGTCCCTAGAAATGAAGGGACTGATCTTGCAAGCCTTTATCCAAAGGAGTCGTCCTTATTCAGGTGAGGGGGGAAAAAAGGATTCCTCCTGCATGTAAGGGTCTGCATGATCAGGTTTCAGAACACAAAGCCACACTTTCAATATACTTTCCACACTTTCAATATACTTTCCACACTTTCCTACCTTTCTGAATACAAATGACTCTTCATTGTAAACAGGGTTCAGACCATTGTTCATCACCATGCGAGTTCGAAATTCCTTGCGTATAGTGTCCGTAGGTAACCCGTACATATCCACTTCTACATACGTACCAATTTTCTTGTCTGATAAGAACTGACCGGATATTACCTTTAAAGAAAAAAAATAATCAATTACAGTATTCCAGTCTGCAGAAAATGAAAATACGGTATACTTAATATGTAAATTGCCATCCTAGAGACACTTTCATAGGCGCTTAACTTTTCTGCATGTGAATACTTTCAGTAAAGTCAGCAGGACCAGTCCAGTATGTAACAGCTGCAAGATTAAGGCCTCAGTGAAGAGGAGATTCTGCACCTCCCCACCTTCACTTTTTCCCCCACAGGATCTTCTGATGACTTATACATTTCATGTTAGTACTGAGATATTTTAATAAAGAGATATTTGTTTTCATGCTGATACAATCATTCTAATATAATAAAATATCTATTAAGAACCACTATGACGACTGCAAGTTAATGTTGCTGTACTGCCTTGTTTTTCTATTATCCACATTGTAATCAAAGCTTATTGCTCCTTTGCACTATCCCTTTCCCATATCTATTTGTACCTCAACTTTAGATAGATGTTCCATAATAAAAATAAACTAAAAGCCCGCTTTAAATCAGATTGCAAAATTCTGTCAAAAAGACCAGTTAGCATAAGGACGAGAGAAGTAAAAAAAACATCCATTAACTGCTATTTTGTTACAAGTATTTGCAGTCTGAGGGTAATTTCAGTTGTGACGGGCTGGCGCAACGACCGGATCCGTTTCGGGCTGATTCCGCTCAGGGATCGGGGAGGGGCTGTGCGGCATGACGTGTGGCTGCACAGCCCTGCCCCCCCCCATGCTCCCCCGGCCGCTCCCCCTCCAGGAGACGGGCGGGCGCAGCGGCCGGATTGGCTGCTGCACCCGATCCTGCATCGGGGTCTGGGCTATGGTCTGGTATCGGCAGAGGTAACAGACGTTACTTTCCGCCGATTCTGGACTGTGGTCCAGCTAACCACGGTTCTGGACCTCTGGGCGGCTGGAGGTCCAGAACCGTGGTCAATGTGTTTCCTGCTGAAGGTCCACCATGGTGAACATCTGGCGGAACACATTACAGACGTTACGGTACCGCGGCCACCAAAGGGGGTTCACTGTGGTTGACCATGGTATCGTAACGCCTGAAATTACCCTGAGTTAAAGCTGTCCTTTTAGATGTTTTGTTTGGATTGTCTGCGCAGATTTGACGTGTGAATGGATAATGAGTTAAGTGATTATACTATAGCAGACTTTCATTGAAATGTTGAAGGAAGAGAGCTTGAAGTTTTAAAGGAAAGATAGGAAAGCATAGCAACCTTAGCACATATTCTATGCAGTTTTTGCATGAATATCCTCAACTTAGACTCTTTTTAAATGAGATGGGCCCACGCATGTCCCCGCAGATCCGATGCATGCATGGGCGCTGCCTGTGTGACCGCCGCAGTGGGTGGGTAGGGTTGCATGCGTGCTCCCGTTGCACACCCATTTCCACCAATAGCCCACGCATGGAGCAATTGACCAGAACGGTAATTGCTCCGTGGGTGGAGATGCGTGTGTGCCCATGTACTGCTGCTCCCCATCACCCCTCCACTGGCGCACACACCCATACCCCCCACACCGTGGCCCATTTAAAAAGGGCCTATGACAAGTGCTAAATACCAACTCTGCAATCTTACTCCATAGAGGTCACTGGCTCAACTTCCATTGACTTTAATAGGTGAGGACGGGACCCAGGGAGTTCACTGACTATTTGAAAATGACATCCTACAAGCATGCGTCAAGGGTAGGGCTGAAACTCGATCTCAATGTTTTTCGATTCTCGACGAAAATCAGGTTTCTCGACAAGAATAGAGATAAAAACAAGAATAGAGAAAATAAAAAATCTTGACATCTTGTTGAGATGTTTTTCCTCAACGATTTTTTATTTTTTTTTAAACCCACTATGCATGCGCAAAATGGCCACCAGGACTGTTCTGCACATGTGCAGCCCTTTTCCAACATGGTGTGGGCAGCATCGGTGCCATCTTAGAAAAGGTGGTCTGCACATGCACAGAACAGCTGCCTTTTCCCCAAATGGCTTGGCCAAGGGCCATGCATGTATAGAACAGCCCTTGGCAGCCATTTTGCACATGTGCAGTGATTATTTTTTTTTTAAGGAAGATTCTTGTGAGATTTGTGAAACCCTTAGTGAGACTGTCCCGAGATCTAGCTATGGTTTCTCAAATGGATTTTTGTTTCAGCCCTAGCCAAGGCAGAATATCTACATTGAAAAAGGAATTCCTTACACCTTGAAAGGTGCCACCCAGAAATTCATAATAAAGTCTCCAGTTTGGAGTGGGCACCAAATATTACTCCAATACTTTTAAAAAAAAATAGTTATTATGCACATGCAGCAATTTTCATTCAAAATCTCAAACAATTAATAAAGAGGTGCAATGTTACGCCACCACGGTCAATTATGGTGACTCCCCCCATGGTGATCGTGGTGGCGTAACAACTGTTGGGCCAAAAAGAGATTCTCGTCAGATGTTCACCCCCGGCGGGAATCTCTTTGACCACACTTCCAGCCCTCCGACCGCCCGGAGCTCCGGAAGTGTGGTTAAAGTGATTCCCGCCGAGGGTGAACTCCCAGTGGGAATCTCTTTTCAGCCCAACTGATGTTACGTTACCATGGTCAATCACGGGGGCATTCACTGTGATTAATCATGGTGACGTCACGTCTGTTGCCGCCCCACGGCCTGGAATCGGCGGACGTTACCGCTGACAATTCCGGGCCGTGGTCCAGACCCCGGGAGGCAGGCGGGCGCAGCGGCTGGATTGGTCACTGCACCTGCCCGTCTCCCAGAGGGTGGGCGACCTGGGGAGCGGGGGGGGGCTATGCGGCCACACGTTGTGCCATGCGGCCCCGCCCCCTCCCCTACTCCAATTCCCCTCTGGAATCTGCCAGCACGTCTGTTGATCGGTCGTCACGATTCCGGAAGGGGATGATTTCACGATTCCGTGCTGTGGCAGGGAGCTGCCGCAGCACGTCTGAAATTACCCATAGTGTTGGAGAAAGGTGCAGGTGGCTGACTTGATTTGCCCTTACTCACACAATGACCAAGTGGCAGCAGAGTTGGAACTAGAAATGATATCTTCCAATTCACATTCCTGCACTCTAACCATTCAGATAGGCGCCCCCAGTGGATCGGCGGGTCCGTCCTGAGTCACGGAAGATGAGACGGTCCCCGAGATAAGAGGGGCCGAGACCGTATAGGGCTTTGTATACCAATACTAGCACCTTGAACTTGGCTCGGTATGCTATAGGCACCCAGTGCAGAGAATGGAGCACTGGTGTAATGTGCTCATGGCGACCCGTCCCCGTAAGGTGACAGGCCGCTGCATTCTGCACCCTACCTCCCCACCCAGGGATCGCCTACCTTCAGCGGCTTCAGCGCTGGCTGTGATTGCCGGCTTCAGCGCTTTCTAGGCCTTCCGGGGAAACCCAGAAGTTCCCCGGAAGGCCTAGAAAGGGCTGAAGCCAGCAGCCACAGCCAGCGCTGAAGTCGCTGGACCGCCACCGCCCGGAGCACCAAAAGTAGGTGATCCCTGGGTGGGGAGGTAGGGTGATCCCTGGGGTGGGATGTGTGTTAAACCCCCCCCCACCACAGGGATCACCCTAGTACCTGCCGGTGCGGGCTCCAGGTCGCTGGTGGCAGCCCGGAGCCTGCACTAGTAGGGACTTAGGGTAAACATATTTTTTTAAAAAAAAATCCAGGCGGGGGGGGGGGGGGGGGGGGGTGCCCCCCCTCCCCCCCGCACAGCCTGGGAGGGGGAGGGGGGAGGTATTTTTTTTCCCCCATTGATTTCAATGGGGACAGTTCCCCATTGAAATCAATGCAATAAATCCGGCACTGGTAATCCGGTTTTAATGGGGGGGGGGGGGTTTTTTTTTTCCCCCATTGATTTCAATGGGGACAGTTCCCCATTGAAATCAATGCAATAAATCCGGCACTGGTAATCCGGTTTTAATCCGTTTTTTTTGTAAACCGGTAACCGGTAAAACCGGTAGCCGGTATTTAGCCTGATGTCCCACCCCTAGTGCTTTCCCACGTTACAAAATCCACCTGATTTGCCTCTGAGAAAATCTCAGGGAGGCAAATCAGGTGCAGGGTTTGTAATGTGGGAATGTTAACACACATCATCATGTTTTTGGTGGCAATCCTGCGGGGAATGCAAGGTCATATTTACCCACTTTGCACCAGTTCTGAATCCTATGCAGGATTGCTGCCAAAAACAACATGTTTCTTTCTCTGACACTATGATTGCAGTAATAATACTTGCACCTCTTTGTTAATTTCTTGTGGGTTTGGATGAAAACTGTTGTATGTGCACAATATCTAATTCTTTAAAAAAATATTGGAGGTATTCCAAACTGGAGACGTATTATCTGCCTTTCCCATTAAGGCTTAGGGTGGTTTACAATCAATAAAAACATCTAAAAAGTCCTCTTAGTCTCCCTCAGCCTAACCCACACCAAAGCTATCCCTGCCTGCCAAATGCCTGGCCAAATAAAAAGGTCTTACATCATTTCTGGATGGTGACCACCAGACTTGGCTGAACCTCTAAGGGGAGGGAGTTCCATAACTGTGGGGCAGCCAACCAAGAACACCTCTCTACCTGTAGAAACTTCATGGGCAGATGGTACCTGTACGAGGGCACTCCCAGCTGACCTCAGAAGCTGTGAAGGGATATGAGGGAAGAGGTAGTCTTTCCATTACTTGGGGCCCAAGCCATTTAGGGCTTAATTATAGGTCAAAACCAGCACTTGAATTGCGCCCAGAGGCTATGAGGAACCAGTGCAGACTCTGGGGCACTGGTGTAATGTGTTCCCGGTGACTTGCCCCTTACAGAAGACATGCCGCTGTGTTCTGCACCAACTGCAGCTTCCAGACAGTCATCAAGGGCAGCCCCGCGTAGAGCGCGCATTGCAGCAGTCTAGCCTCATAGGCCCTTTTTGCATGGATGCCTCCCCCCTCGTCCACGTGTGTGTGGGCGGGCGGTGGGGGTGTGTCCGTGCGACCGCTGCAACGGGTGGGTGGAGGTGCATACATGCTCCACCCATCACCCACGCATGGAGCAACAGGCATCAAAGGTGGATGCTCCGTGTGTGGAGATGGGTGGAGTTGGGTGGGCGGCCATGTAACGGGCCGCTACGACCTCTACCCATCCCCCCTGCACCCCTGGTCAGTTTGAAAAGGGCTATAGTTATGAAGGCATGGATGATGGTGCCCAAATCCGACTCTGATAAAAAAGGGCACAGCCTTCTCACCAGAAGTAATTGATGAAAAGCATTCCTGGCCACCACAACTGCAACCTGGCAATCCAGCTTCAGTAATGGATCCAAGAGCACCCCAAGGCAGTGGACCTGAATGACCAAAGGTGGCTGGACCGCATTGATAACAGGGGTCCCTATGTCTCCCAGGTCACATGGCTGGCCATACATCCCCACTTTGGTCTTGTCTGGATTCAGCTTCTATCAGCTTGCCCACATCCAGTTCCCAATGGCAGCCAGGCACTGGGTAAACAGAAACACCAAGACTGCAGGACCTGGGTCAGATGAAAAAGAGAGAGAGAGTTGGGTGTCATCATCATACTGATGGCACTCCACTCCAAAATGCTGTATGACTACATACCTAGGGGCCTCAGATACACATTGAACAGGAGTGGGGGCAAGATGGAACCCTGCAGGACCCCACAAGGGAGCTCCCGAAGGGATGACAAGCTACCGCTGATCACCCTCTTTAGATCCTCCCAGCAAGGAATGAACAGAACCACTCAAGAGCAGTCCTGTGAACCCCTGTTAGGCCATGCAGCCGTGTCAACAACATCTCATGATAAACTGTATCAAAGGCTGCTGAAAGTTCTAACAAAATCAACAGGGTACAATTGCCCTTGTCAATTACCAACTGGAAGTCATCAACCAAGGTCACAAGCGCAGTCTCGGTGCCATGCTCAGGACAAAATCCTGACTGATATGTGTCCAGGATTCCAATAACATCAAGATGCACCTGAAGCTGAGAGGCAACTACCTGTTCAATAGCCTTCCCTACAAACGGAAGATTAGAGACAGGGTGATAGCTGGCAGAAGAGTCAACATCAAGCGATGGTTTTTTCAGCAGTGGTCAGACAACTGCAGTTTTGAGGCCATCAGACATTCTGCCCTCTTGATTCTGCACTGACAACCCCTCAGCAAAAGCCCAAAGTCTTCCAGCTAGCTTTCACCAGCAAGGACAAGCACAAATCTAATTCACAAATGGTTGCCCGCACTACTCCAAGCACACCCTCTGCATCGGTGGGTGAAACTAACTGAAGCCGATCCAAGCAAACTGGACAGGACTGAACCCCCCCCCCCAACCCCAAACTCTGACTCTGCACAAATCGAGCCAAATATTCTGCACAAGTCGAGCCAATATGATCAACTTTATCTGCAAACTAGGTGGCAAACTCATTGCAGTGGGCAACTAAGGACTAACTCCAGGTGGAGACAGCCAGGAATTAACAGGCTATTCAGCACCTGGAAGAGCTCCACTGGATGGCACTTTGCAGATGCTATGGTAGTAGCAAAGCTTTCTTTGCTGCCTCCACCACCACGGCGTAGTCCTTCAATAAAAATCTATGCTGCAGTCAGCCAGCTTTGGCACGAGTCAAGAGCCACCTGCGCCCTAACTGCCTACCCTCCTGCTTTAGCACCCTCTGTGTTGAAGTCCAGGTCAGTATATCATACCACAGATCAACCAGGCTATTGACAGAGGGTTACGCCAGCTGTAAATCCCCCCCAGAGAATTCTGTAATCCTACTGGACTCATTAGTCTTTGGGTGCGGATGAATCTAACTGGTTCACCACCCAAGTGGGGGCAAAGGAGGTCAGAGATCTGGGCCCTCAGAAGGTAATGACACTGTGACAATGGTGTCGTAACTACATCCCTAATAATCAGAAACTCTGTTTCCAGGCTGGTGCAAAATATAAATCCAACATGTGTCCAACCTCATCTGTCAGGCCAGATATTATCTGGGACAGATTGTCATGGTGGCCATGAAATCCTGCTCTGCTCCTGAAAGGCTGGCCTCAGCACGCATGTTGAAATCCCCCAAGACAATAAGTTTGAGTGATCTCAACGCCACCTCTGAGACCAGCTCAGCTAAAGCAGTCAGGGAGTCTGCTGTGTAGAGGGGTGGTTGGTACACCAGCAGAAGTCCCAACCTATCCCGTGCCTTGAACACAAATGGACACACTCCATATAGGACAAGACAGACACTGGATACCTTCAGTAAACCAGATTGACTTTACAGACCAGCACCACTCCAGCCCCGACACCCAATTCCTAGTGCATCGAATACGTGGCTGGCACCTTCTGGGCCAACACAGGCCCAGAAGCCTTGTCCAGCCAAGACTTGTTAGAGCAAGTGAGATCAGTGGCCTCATCCTGAATGAGATCATGGATGGTAGTTGCTTTATTCACCACTGAACTTGCATTAAGCAGGATCAAATCAGAGGCTCCCCTGACCTCAGTCCCCAAATATCATAAGATGGGGGAGAGGGGGACAGGCACTAAGTGACCACCACGATACCCATCATAACTTCTCCTCCCCCCGTCGTACCTCCCCATGCCCAACATGACTGCAATTGGTTCAGCAGCTGCCCCAACAGCTCCTCTCCAAGGAGACTTCCTCCTCTCCTGGCTCCACAAGAGGCTGGTGGGCACCCCTTGAACCTGACATCTCCAGAGAAAAACTGGCCAGGGAACCAGGCAGGGAAACTGTCCTACCCCTATGCACTTGCCCCGCCTCTCACTAGGGGGCTGTGACACAACAACCCACCCCCAATACATCCCTCTCACCAGGGAGTCATGGCACCTTCCTCCCGTCCACCCCTGCCTACACCCCACCACCCTGATTTCCCACACCCGTACTCCCCCTTTTACAGGGGGGTCATAGCACAAACTTTCTTCTCCCCACCCATGCCTGTACCCCCTCTCACTGGGGATCATGGTGCCACCCTCAAACACCAATTCCCCCACTCCCATACCCCTCACTCTCACTGGGGGTGTCGAGGCACAACCCTTCTCCCTCCCACCCCTGCCCATATACTCCCCTCTCACCAGGGGGTTGTGGCATCAACCATACTCAACCATATCTTTACCCCCTCACTGTGAGGTCATAACCGTGTCCCCCACCCCTACCCTCTCCCCCCCCACAAATTCCCTCATTCAATATCCCTCTAAAAATAATAAAAAATAAAATAAAATACAACAAAACAGGACAGAGCCCAGACCAGACTATAGTGATCACCAAGACCACCTTCTCTGAGCAGCATTCGGAGGAGTTTGCGCTAACACTCCATTGGGCAGCTCTGTAACAACCACTTAGATTGTAACCCTGCTGGGGCAGGGACTGTGTCTCTTTCTTACAATTGTAAAGTGCCAGGTACATTGTTGGCACTAAATAAATGCTTAATAATAATAATAATAATAATAATAAATAACAAACAACCACCACCAGCAAAACATGCACAACCTTTCATTACCTGCAGGAATGCACTCTATGCCTTTTTTCACAGTTGTTGTAAACCACAAAAAAAATACTTGGTGACACAAAATTGAGTGTCATACTTTAAATGTATAAACAAATTCACATTATGCCATATCATTTTTAATCTAACGTAAGCACTGGAATGTTAAGTAGCAATCATTAAAACAAACTGATGAAGCCCACGACTAAATTTGCTTTAAGTATTACATTTCAGATCATGTTTAAATCATTTACTCTATGATCACTGCAGCTGCATACTTTACCTGCACTGAACAAGTTGCTGCAATAACACCATCTACAGGTGTTTCAGAGAAAGGGTCAAATGTTCGATCTGGTCGCCGCATGAAATCTGGTTTAAGAAGATACCTTATTTTTTCAAAAAAAGAGAATATATGATTTATAAATCGAGTTTAGAATTGACAATTTATTGCATATGAATGGCTGAGCTTGAACCAATAAATCTCCTTAGGATATTTCAAGGTATAGACTACCATTTAGCATCTGCCATTATGTGTGTGGTGTGTGTGTGTGCATGTGTGAGAGTCAGGTGGGAAGACAGGAGTGGGAGGGGAATCACAGTGGCCTCATGGAGGGTTTGTAGCCAAGATCTGTACAATAAATTTAAGTCTACAGTAAATTTCATCATCTGAATTATAAATCTTTGGGTGAAAAGTATTATTATTATTATAATAAACATTTATATAGCGCCAGCCATGGACCTGGCACTATACAGAACATAGAAATAGACGCGGTCCCTGCCTGTGGCTTACAATCTAAAAGACGAGGGGGAGACAGGGAGAGGGGACAGTGGGAGAGACAGGGGAGAAGACAAACAAACATTCAGGCAGATGTGAAGTCTCAGGTGCGTGTGCTTGGCTTGGTTACAATCAGGTTGGTTGCAGTAGTCTGCAGAGGAGGGCAGACAGTAAGTATATGGGGAACGACTAGCAGGCATTGGGAAAGGCGGCAAGGAAAAGGTGGGTCTTGAGGAGGGATTTGAAGGAGCGGAGGGAGGGGGCAAGGCGGATGTGGGCAGGGAGGGAGTTCCAGGCATGGGGGGCAGCGAGGGAGAAGGGTCGAAGGTGGTTAGGTGAGCAGGAGAAATGACGGAGAGTGAGGGAGGGGACAGATGGTTTTGATACATTCTCAATTATATCAATGCAAGAGGTACTGCTATACTGCCACTGTGGAACATACACTACCTCAGCATTATTCATTAACTCAATTTCTGCACTGCTGAAGTACACCTGCAAATTTTTATCTCATACTAAAGCAACAATGTATCTCGAGATCAGCTGTGTATATATGAAGGGCATTCTTCCAATGATAGAAAGCATGCACGTGGAGCTATCATGCCAGTGCAGCAGCTGAGCCGTGCACAGAGAGCAGCTGCCAGAAGCCTGTATTTTTCCTACGAAACAGTTTCACCAAGTATCATCAATACACACTGATTCCAAAGTCTAGACTGCATTTGGTAGGAAGAAAAAACAGTATGGGAGAAAACGACAACACCTCAAATTTATTTTATTCCATTTACATAACTTTTGGTCTCTGTTAAGGAAAGTAAGGCCCTTTTCACAGGAGACGCCTCCACCCATCTCCACGCAGTTTTGTTGCGTGGCGACGGGTGGAGGCGCCTGCGTGAATGCCACGGGGAATGGGTGGGAGCATGCGTGCTCCTGTGTTACATCCACCTCCACCCATCACCCAATGGGCTCCAATGCCCGATGCTCCGTGGGTGGAGATGGGTGTGCACCGCAGCCACACACCCATCCCCCTACCCACCAGAGTCCTTTTAAAAAGAGTCTAAGTTTCAGCAAGGCTCTGCAACAAATAATCAATGTGTATGGCTTGATAAAAATGGCAATCCACGTTTTTGGTGAGAGGGCAGTGCTGTAGTCTGTTCTAGGGATGATGTGCAGAACAGAGATACAATAGGACAGATTTTGCTCTCACACCTGTGAGAATTTGGAATAACACAAAGTTGATGAAGTTACAGAAGTGCAAGACTTTTAGAAGGAGGGCTAGAATACCTACAATATGCTTAAAAAAATTGTTTTCTTTGCAATTAGTCAAATTCTCTTTCCTTTTCACATAGCAACTCAGCTGAAAAGTCCTGGAACATATATATGCTGTATTTGCGTATGTACTTATTAAATAAATTGGAAGAATGCCTGTCTTGTTGCTGAATCCAGACAAGACGAGGGTGATGTTGGTGGGTAAGGCGATGGAGATGGTGGCCCCCATTATTGGCGAGGTCTGCCCTCCACTGGTACCCCAGGTATGGTGTCTGGGGGTGCTCCTTGATGCGCAGCTCCACCTGGATGCCCAGGTGGAGGCTGCAGCATGGAGTACCTTTCGCCAATTACATATGGTGCGACAGCTTCGGCCGTTTGTCTCAGGCTCTGACCTGGCCACCATCATCCATGCTTTCATCACCTCCAGACTGGACTATAGTAACGCACTCTACGTGGGGCTACCCATGCTGACGGTTCAGAACCTGCAGCTGGTGCAGAATGTGGCGGCCCATCTCCTGGTAGGACTGGGCCTCTGGGAGCATACTGCAAGTGCTCTGCTCTCTGCACTGGCTGTCGGTGGTTTTCCAGGCCCGATTCAAGGTGTTAGTTTTGGCCTATAAAGCCCTAAACGGCCTAGGCCCTACCTATCTGTGGGACCGCCTCACTCCCCGGGTGCTGGACCGACCCCTGCGGTCATCTGGGGCGCCCTGCTTGAGGTCCCCCAAGTCTTCTGGGGGGCCACACAGGGGAGGGTGTTCTCGGTGGCTGCACCACAGCTGTGGAACTCCCTTCCGGTGGCGGCCCATTTAGCCCCGGATCTCCCCACTTTTCGGAGAAGTTGTAAGACCTGTGTGAGGTCTCCCCGAAAAGGGGAGTGTGTGGGGAAGCCCACGGACCTACCCAGCAGCTCACTCGACCCACACAAGGGACTCCTGGGGAGAGGGGGTGCACACGCTGGGTCCGACAAAGAAGTTCCCTCAGGTTGTAGGGTGGCCCACCGTGTCTCGTTAGAGATAGGGCCGTATCATCACAGGGAATGGGATCAGTACCAGAGTGTGCAGGCCCCCTCCTGGCTCCCAGGGGGACCAGGTCCCTGCCCACACGTCCAAACCCCTCGCACCCGTCCAAGCACACCGTGCTGGGGAAAGAACACCACGTGGGAAAGAAGCGTGGGGGAGGGAGAGCACTCCTGTGGACAAGGGAAGAGGGAAACGGGGGGAACACCCCCACCCACCACAGGGAGACACTCAGGGCTACCGGGAGATAGGGGGATGGTGCACAACACAATGGACAACACACACCTGTACCCAATCACTCACTTACTCAATGCTGCACTCGCACACGTCACACTCCTTCCTCACTCTCTCGCACTCTCTCTCTCTCTCGTCACTCGCTCGCTTGTTTGCCTTCGGTCTCTATCGCACGCTTTGGGGGCCAGCTTCACAGAACACTGATCGCCGGCACTGGAAGTTTGTGCCGGCTGACCTTAAGTGTCTCTGGCTCCGCCCCTCTGTGCGTGTAGCCGCGCTGAGCGGCGCAACGTAGTTCCTGGCTCCGCCCCCTGCTTCTCCGGGACAAGCGGTTTTCCCCTGCGGGGTTCCAGCGGTGATTTCTCCGCTCCGGTATCGTGGGTTGTGCTGCTCCCTACCTCCTCTACTGATGGGGCTTTGTGGGGTGCCTCTTGCACCGGGATCGGGGTCTCGGGCGGGGCGTTCTGGGGCGCGGGGTCCCTGCCTATCTCTCGGGGCTTCCTCCGCCCCCAGGTCCTGACAACCTGGCTATTCCACCAGGCATTTGGCGGGGGAGATGGGTGAGGGGGTGGGTTGTTGGGTAGGGGTTATTTTTCTTTTTGTCCTCCTTTTAGTTGTATTTAAATTGTTTTAATGTTTGTTTGTAAATTGTAAGCCACCCTGAGCTGCCTGTGGCAGGAGGGGCAGGGTAGCAAAATTCTAAAATAAATAAATAAATAATAATTAAAAAAAACTGACAAGGACTGTTTTTGATGCATGTTCTTTGGATGGGGCCAAATGCTGAATGCTGTAGAACATAAGCAGCGGCCCAAGTTGGCAATCAAATGTTCAAAACACGTTACAACTTCACATATTTGTATATGTAATATCTTGCAGGAAGCCTAGTTTAGAAAGGTTCTAGGGAGTATTCCAGTTTTTGTCATGGTATCTAAATTTCAATAGCCAGAAAGAACTATTTAAGCCATCTGCTGAGATGTAGGAGCTGATTTCTTGTTTGACATTCTTTTTGAACATTTGAAGAGTGGCAGGGAGCTTTATCTGATCTAAGACTTCTCCTGGGTCACACTGTTTCTTCATAGGCCCTTTTCACACAGACACTCGAACACCACTAAAATGGGTGTTACATTTTATTATACATGTTGCAGGGCTGCAGGTGTGCTCTATGGGTGCCCTGCAACATGTATAATAACATGTAACACCCATTTTATCAGTGTTAGAGTGTCTGTGTGAAAAGGGCCTTAGGGTGATTTTAGATGTGCCGGCGGGCGGGCCTGACACTGCGCGGGATCAAATCTTCACCCCCCTCCAGAATCAGATCGGCCAGTCAACAGACGTGCTGGCTGATTCCAGAGGGGGACTGGAGGAGGGAGCGGGGTTGCGCCACACAGTCTTGTCCCCCGGCCCCCTGGGAGATGGGCAGGCACAGTGGCCAATCTGGCTGCTGCGCCCGATATGTCCCGGGGTTTGGGCCACGGTCCGGAATTGGCAGCGGTAACAGATGTTACCGTCCGCCGATTTCGGGCCATGGGGCAGTAACAGACATTACGATACCACGGTCAACCACGGTGAAGCCCACCATGGCAGCCGTGGTACTGTAACATCTGTCGGGCCCAAAAGAGATATCCGCCGGGTGTTCACCCCCGGCGGAAATCCCTTTGGCCACGCTTCCAGAGTTCCAGGGTATTTTCAGACATTACGAGATCACACTCAACCACAGTGAATCCCCACATGGTGATTGTGATCCCATAATGTCTGCTGGGGGGAACGGAAGCCCCCTGCCAGATGTTCACCCCTGTGAATCATGGGGGGGGGAATCACATTCAACACGCAAATGGTGGTCCTGGCCGGACCATCTCCGTTTGCGTATTGAATGTGATTCCCCCCGTGATCAAGGGGACCGAATGTCTGTCCCCCTACCACGGTCCGGAATCAGCAGTGGGATTCTGGGCCGTGGCCAATGTGGGCGGGTGCTGCGGCCACACTGGCCGTGGCACCCGCCCGTCTCCCAAGAGGGCGGCCGGCCAGGGGAGCGTGGGGGGGCGGGGCTGTGCAGTCGCATGTTGAGCCGTGCGGCCCCGCCCCCTTCCTGATTCCTCACCGGGATCAGCCGGCACGTCTGTTGGATGTGCTGGTTTGATCCCGGCGGGGGATCAATGGGTGATTCCGTGACGGGGCCAAAGAGGCCTGTCACGTCTGAAAATACCCCCAGCCACCCGGAGGGCTGGAAGCGTGGCCAAAGCGATGCCCGCCAGGGGTGAACATCTGGCGGGAATCTCTTTTGGGCCCAACAGACATTACGGTACCGCAGCCACCACGAGGGGGTTCACCGTGGTATCGTAACGTCTGAAATTACCCTTAGTATTGAAAAGGCAGAACAGTTAGCATTGTTCAATTTTTGAGAAACAACCAGCAAATTTAACTACGATATGACAATATTCTGGAAAAATAGTGGGAACTTCTGCAAACATGCATTCAGTTTTTGTTTCCTTTTAAGTATCACTGTACATGTTTTCCTATTTCATTGTTCTTTATGTGTGTTACAATAATGGCTATACACCCTGACAAAGACTGCGGTCATAATCATGGTAGGCACTGTACAAACAGAAAGCAAGAGAGAGCATCTCCATCTCAGGGAGCTTACAATCAACATATATACAAGATGGGGGAAGGGAGAGGGAAAGGGAAGCATTATCCCAATTTCACAAAAAGGGGGACTTTCCTATCCCCATCCACTCCCAGGCAAATTCATCCGGTGCTTTCCTTTCTAAGGCTGTTTTTACACGGATGCCCCCCCCTCCCCCGCCTTGGTGATCGGGTGGGTATGTTGGGGGGGCATCCGGGTAAACAGCCGGTGGTAGGTGGGATGGGTGTCCACTCGGTGTTCGTTCGTGTAAACACCGAGCGGGATGGCCACCTCCACCCATCACCTCCACCCATGAAGGAGGCTCCGTGGGTGCAGATGGGTGTACGTCAAAGGGACACACACCCACCTCCACCCACGGCACCGAAACACCCATTCCACCACCCACCCGTCTGTGTAAAAAGGGCCTAAATATTCAACATCTTCAGTAAAAGCACACAAGCCCTGCCAACTTTCTCAAAGGTTTTACACTGAAGAATTATAAACACATGACAACAAACAATAAATTTCAACTTCCCAGTGAGTAAGAAAAAGAAAAGGTGAAATATTGCACATTTAATCTTTAAAGCTTTAAAATGCACGCAAAATACTAGGCAAATCAATTCATTGTCTTCTTTCCATAGAAACCCAGAGAGAGTGATGTTGCCGTGTTGGTCCCGAATGAAAGAGGTGGAGACAAAGGAGTTTGAATGGTATCTTTTATTGGACTAACTGCTGTTGGTGGAAATGTGCAAGCTTTCAGAGCTCACAGGGTCCCTCCTCAGGCAACGAGGGTCAGAACTGAAGATCTGAGCAAAGCACAGTGGTTGTATATCATGTAACAGAGGAAGTGATGGGGGTGAGGGGGGGGGAGAAAGGTGATAAACGAACCACAGTAAGAGAAGGTGAGAACAGGGGGAGACAGGCAATATAAAGGGGAAGATTGCCAAGAGAGGGTGGGGTACATTAGAAGATACAGGGAAGTAGTGAGTGAATAAGCACTAGAAATAAGGTGTGAGTGGAGCTGAAGATAGGCAAAGCACAGTGTGGGATGGCATAGACACTGGGTGTTTTTACACACACATTTCTTCTGCATGTTTGCAGTTACATCTGGAACTTTCTGTGTGTCTAAATCACTCACCCAGATCTTAAACATCTGGCTCTTTGAACTTCTGCATAGAACTTCTCCCAGAACTTTTGTGTGTAAAAAGTTATCCTGGTAAACTGCTTTGCTCCAGGCAGCTGTGGTCACTTGGTTTCCATGGCAGCTCCTCACGTCTATAGCTGCGGCTACTTTAGGCTGCCTCATGGCAGTGTGCGTGTGAAGAGTGCATCCGGGAACTGCCTCAGGGCAGTGTATGAGTGAAAAATGCATCCGAAACTTACTTGTGGACTTGTAAACCCAGAAGATTGAAANCACCATGGCAGCCGTGGTACTGTAACATCTGTCGGGCCCAAAAGAGATATCCGCCGGGTGTTCACCCCCGGCGGAAATCCCTTTGGCCACGCTTCCAGAGTTCCAGGGTATTTTCAGACATTACGAGATCACACTCAACCACAGTGAATCCCCACATGGTGATTGTGATCCCATAATGTCTGCTGGGGGGAACGGAAGCCCCCTGCCAGATGTTCACCCCTGTGAATCATGGGGGGGGGAATCACATTCAACACGCAAATGGTGGTCCTGGCCGGACCATCTCCGTTTGCGTATTGAATGTGATTCCCCCCGTGATCAAGGGGACCGAATGTCTGTCCCCCTACCACGGTCCGGAATCAGCAGTGGGATTCTGGGCCGTGGCCAATGTGGGCGGGTGCTGCGGCCACACTGGCCGTGGCACCCGCCCGTCTCCCAAGAGGGCGGCCGGCCAGGGGAGCGTGGGGGGGCGGGGCTGTGCAGTCGCATGTTGAGCCGTGCGGCCCCGCCCCCTTCCTGATTCCTCACCGGGATCAGCCGGCACGTCTGTTGGATGTGCTGGTTTGATCCCGGCGGGGGATCAATGGGTGATTCCGTGACGGGGCCAAAGAGGCCTGTCACGTCTGAAAATACCCCCAGCCACCCGGAGGGCTGGAAGCGTGGCCAAAGCGATTCCCGCCAGGGGTGAACATCTGGCGGGAATCTCTTTTGGGCCCAACAGACATTACGGTACCGCAGCCACCACGAGGGGGTTCACCGTGGTATCGTAACGTCTGAAATTACCCTTAGTATTGAAAAGGCAGAACAGTTAGCATTGTTCAATTTTTGAGAAACAACCAGCAAATTTAACTACGATATGACAATATTCTGGAAAAATAGTGGGAACTTCTGCAAACATGCATTCAGTTTTTGTTTCCTTTTAAGTATCACTGTACATGTTTTCCTATTTCATTGTTCTTTATGTGTGTTACAATAATGGCTATACACCCTGACAAAGACTGCGGTCATAATCATGGTAGGCACTGTACAAACAGAAAGCAAGAGAGAGCATCTCCATCTCAGGGAGCTTACAATCAACATATATACAAGATGGGGGAAGGGAGAGGGAAAGGGAAGCATTATCCCAATTTCACAAAAAGGGGGACTTTCCTATCCCCATCCACTCCCAGGCAAATTCATCCGGTGCTTTCCTTTCTAAGGCTGTTTTTACACGGATGCCCCCCCCTCCCCCGCCTTGGTGATCGGGTGGGTATGTTGGGGGGGCATCCGGGTAAACAGCCGGTGGTAGGTGGGATGGGTGTCCACTCGGTGTTCGTTCGTGTAAACACCGAGCGGGATGGCCACCTCCACCCATCACCTCCACCCATGAAGGAGGCTCCGTGGGTGCAGATGGGTGTACGTCAAAGGGACACACACCCACCTCCACCCACGGCACCGAAACACCCATTCCACCACCCACCCGTCTGTGTAAAAAGGGCCTAAATATTCAACATCTTCAGTAAAAGCACACAAGCCCTGCCAACTTTCTCAAAGGTTTTACACTGAAGAATTATAAACACATGACAACAAACAATAAATTTCAACTTCCCAGTGAGTAAGAAAAAGAAAAGGTGAAATATTGCACATTTAATCTTTAAAGCTTTAAAATGCACGCAAAATACTAGGCAAATCAATTCATTGTCTTCTTTCCATAGAAACCCAGAGAGAGTGATGTTGCCGTGTTGGTCCCGAATGAAAGAGGTGGAGACAAAGGAGTTTGAATGGTATCTTTTATTGGACTAACTGCTGTTGGTGGAAATGTGCAAGCTTTCAGAGCTCACAGGGTCCCTCCTCAGGCAACGAGGGTCAGAACTGAAGATCTGAGCAAAGCACAGTGGTTGTATATCATGTAACAGAGGAAGTGATGGGGGTGAGGGGGGGGGGAGAAAGGTGATAAACGAACCACAGTAAGAGAAGGTGAGAACAGGGGGAGACAGGCAATATAAAGGGGAAGATTGCCAAGAGAGGGTGGGGTACATTAGAAGATACAGGGAAGTAGTGAGTGAATAAGCACTAGAAATAAGGTGTGAGTGGAGCTGAAGATAGGCAAAGCACAGTGTGGGATGGCATAGACACTGGGTGTTTTTACACACACATTTCTTCTGCATGTTTGCAGTTACATCTGGAACTTTCTGTGTGTCTAAATCACTCACCCAGATCTTAAACATCTGGCTCTTTGAACTTCTGCATAGAACTTCTCCCAGAACTTTTGTGTGTAAAAAGTTATCCTGGTAAACTGCTTTGCTCCAGGCAGCTGTGGTCACTTGGTTTCCATGGCAGCCCCTCACGTCTANGCGGCTACTTTAGGCTGCCTCATGGCAGTGTGCGTGTGAAGAGTGCATCCGGGAACTGCCTCAGGGCAGTGTATGAGTGAAAAATGCATCCGAAACTTACTTGTGGACTTGTAAACCCAGAAGATTGAAAGACCAGCACTTTAAGGTGTGTGAAAAAATGCTCAATGACAACTGAAGGGATGGTGGTGAGAGATTGGAGAAGAGGAAAAGGGAAAAAGATTGTGTGTGTGGTGCCAAGGGAAGGGGGAATGCAAAAGAAGGTTACAGAAATAGATACAGATATGGATTTATAAAATACAGTAATGGCTAGTGCAGAAAGAAAATGGTACACAGCAGTAATAAGGAACTATGGGTAATTTCAGACGTTACGTGTCTGAAATTCACCCCGGCTGAACCACAGTCAAACACGGGCTGCGTTTGACTGTGGTGCACGTCTGTTGGCTCGCCGTCAGATGTGCACCACAGTCAAACGCGGCCCGTGTTTGCATTCACCACACTTCTGGACCTCCGGACGCGAGGAAGTCGAGAAGTGTGGTGAAAGGCCACCACAGCCGTGGTGAACGGAAAGTAACGTCTGGTTACTTACCGTTCACTGCGGTCAATGGTTTTCAGCCCCGCCCATGGTTGCGGCAGCGCCGGATTGGCCTCTGCCACTGCCCTTCAGGAGGGGGGAGGGCCGCCGCGGAGTGCAGGGGGTGGGGCCGTGCGGCAGCATGCTGCGCCGTGCAGCCCCGCCCCCTCCGGGGTGTGTGTGCCGCTTTAGATGTTACGGCCAGGCACTTTCACCACAGGCCGTGGGGTGGTTCAGACCACAGCTGGGGGCAATGGGGTGCACGTCTGTTGGTGCGCCCTTCGCCCCCGGCCATGGTCCGAACCACCCCACGGCCCGTGGTGAAAGCGCCCGCCCGTAACGTCTGAAATCACCCTATGTTAACAGTAGATAATGGAAGTTAAATATACAGTAGACTGTCGGATGTCTACAGGTTTTTGTAGTGGTTAGAGAGAAGTTTAGGCCTTTGTTAAGTCCATTGTTTTTATTGTCAAATAAGTTTATGAATTTTAGTTCTCCAGCCTATCTTCTGAGAATGTTGTGCGGGTTTCCTTTGAGGAGGAGGACTCAGAGATTGGTCCACCACTACCATCATCAACAGCCCCCATGGAAAACCATTCCAAATACAAGGAAACTACATCTGTAAATCCCAAAATGTAGTCTACTTCATTCAGTGCACCAAAGGACAGCATGGAAACTATGTTGGTGAAACGCAGCACTCACTGCACTTACGTATGAATTTCCACCGACATACAATTGCTAACAAAACCACTGACTCTACAGTGGGCAGTCACTTTTCCGACATAACCACTCTAGTGCCAGTCTCTCAGTCCTCATCCTCAAAGGAAACCTGCGCAATACCTGTACAGAACCTGTGAAGTCTGATGATCTACTGCATATTTAACTTTTGTTATCTGTTAACATAGTCCCGCGTTACTGCTGTGTACCATTTTCTTTCTGCACTAGTCATTACTGTATTTTATAAATCCATACTTGTATCTATTTCTATAACCTTCTTTTGCATTCCCCCTTCCCATTGCAAAATTCTCTCCCCCCATCCTTTCCCCCCCTTCTCCATTCTATCACCCACACCCCTTCAGTTGCCAGTGTTTATGTCATCCCACACTGTTCTTTGCAGAAGAAATGTGTGTGTAAAAACACCCAGTGTCTATGCCATCCCACACTGTGCTTTGCCTATCTTCAGCTCCACTCACACCTTATTTCTAGTGCTTATTCACTCACTACCTCCCTGTATCTTCTAATGTATCCCCACCCTCTCTTCATATTGCAGATGCACATATTGCAGATGCACAAGCAAGACAAATGTGATCCCTCAGTACAAGAGCTGCCCTTTCATGACAAATTAGTGGTTATAATTTGTTTGCACTCAGTTCTATGTCAGCACCAGCTGCTTCCCATATATTCAGGGCTTACACTTTCCAAAATTAACTCTTAAGAAAGAAGTCTACTACATATACCAGCATACAATAAACATAGCCGTTTGTTACTGTGCAAAGAATTTGCATTTTCAGGTATGCGTTTCAAGGAGTTATCAATTAAAAATGAAGATAATTTAATTAAACTGAATGTACTTTCTATGTTTTAATGGGGGTTTTCAGATGGATGTGGGGCTGCCCACCCCAGGAACTGCTATCATGGGCTATCATGTTTGCTGTGGCCTGCTGTGACCCAGCCCAGCTCCGCCATGGCTGCCCCTTACGGCGGGGTGGGGTACTGGATGCAGTGTGGGGGAAGCCCAAGTGGGCGCACATCTATGCATCTCCCTGTCCTCCCCAGCCGCCGGCATGTTTGTTTGGTGCCCCGACCTAGTCCGGACATTGTCGGCGGCAGCTTCCTGACCCAGGCTGCGTCGTGATGGTAGCACTCCGCCAACACATTCGTTAACACCCATTGGCTGCTTTTAGACAAATAGGCCATGGGGGTGAAGCGGGGTGGCGCTGTCAGCACCATTCATCTAAAAGTGCCCAAAAGGCCACCCTTATTTCATGTATTCATAATTTCATCATCATATTTATTTGTCATAACCATTGGTTATAACAAGAGATGGATATATAAAACAACTGTAAAATAAGTCAAAACAATATTTGGAAAAATCGGTTCAGCATACTAGCATACAAACTTAAAATACAGCACTATGATCCAAAAGAATTGGAAATTTCAGCTACAAGAGTTGTTGTGCGTCAGAGCGAAGATAAACCTTTGAATTGCCAAAGCGTGTGTAAAATTAGCTACCTTCAACATAACATGTTTACAGGGGTTTGCCAGCAAAAAAGACAATGGATACCACTGCCGATTGCTCCATGGGTGGGGGGTGGGTGGAGATGGGTGTTGCGCGTGAGCACACACCCACTTACACCCACCGCAAGTGGTGTTCACATAGACGCCTCCACCCATCTCCACCCAGAGAAACTGGGTGGAGGCAGCTTGTGTGAAAAGGGCCCTTGTTGATTGGCTGCAGTATCGCCCTGCAACATGTATAATAAAATGTAACACCCATTTTATTGGTGTTAGAGTGTCTGAGTAAAAAGGGCCTTATATAGGCTAAGTAATCTTCAAATTGATGATGAATCGTGAACCTGCAATACTAGGGCGTTATATGAGATAACGAAAGAGCAATCATATCGGCTTGCGTATAATTATCCCTCAAATGGGTCCTGCACCATCTGCAGGCCTAGTTATCCCCTCTGCTGCCGTGAATACCGACCACTGGAATGTCTCCTCTTATCTCCCTCACTCCTCTCCTTCTCTCCCTACCGCTGTCTCCCCTGCTTCTCCCTCTCCCTCCTCCTACACTCTTTCTTCAACTGCCCCGCCCCTTATTTTCCCCCTTGCCTATATCCCCTCCTCCCCTTCACCCTCCCTTAAACAGTCCCTGCAAGCCCCATCGCTCCACATCCCCCAACCTCATCAACATTCCCTGCCTTCCCCCTGACCAACTCCCCTTCTCCTGCTCCCTCTGGAACTGCCGATCTTCCGTTAACAAAGCCCCCTTCATTCACGACCTTTTCCTTTCTCACCACTTTCAACTCCTTGCACTTACTGAAACCTGGATCTCTCCCTCTGACTCTGTCACCCCTGCCACCCTCTCCTCTGGCGGCCTTTCATTCTCTCACCAGTCCCGCCCTGAAGGCTGGGGTGGTGGCGTGGGCCTTCTCCTTGCCAACCCTGGCTGATTCCAGCCCCTTTCCCCTCCCTCTCCTTCCCTTCCTTCGAGGCTCACTCTGTGCGTCTCTACTCCCCACTTCGCCTTCATGTTGCTGTCATCTACTGACCCCCTGGCCCCCTTTCCTCTTTTCTCCCTGACTTTGAATCCTGCTTACCTTCTTCCTCTCTGAAGATACCCTCACTCTCATTCTTGGTGACTTCAACATCCATGTTGACGCACCTTCCCAGCCCTCTATCTCCCGCTTTTTTCCCCTAACCTCCTCCTTCGATCTCTGCCTCTGGACTGATTCCCCCACCCACACCGACGGCCACTCTATCGACCTCATCTTCTCCAGAAACTATCCTGTTGCTGACCTCTCCTTTGATCTTTGTCCCATATCCAACCATTACCTCGCTTCCTTCAACCTCTCCCACCAACCCCCATCTTCTTGCCCAGCTCCACACCCCTTCCGTGATCTGCAGGCTATTAACCCTTTAGATTTTGCTTCCTCCCTCTCCCCCCTCCTGTTTTCTCCTCCTCTTCCCCTGACACTGCCATCTCTTCTCCTAATGCCTCTCTCACCACAACCCTCGACTCTCTTGCCCCCCTCTCCTCCCGCCCCGTTTGACCCCCAACCCCCCATCCTTGGCTCACCCCTACTATCCGCTACCTCCGCTCCTGCACCTGGGGTGCTGAACATCTCTGGCACAAATCCCGCTCCCACCCTGACTTCCTCCACTATAAATTCTCCTTATCCTCCCTCTCTTCCACTATCTCCCTGGCGAGGCAACACTACTATGCCTCCCGGGTCGAATCCTACTCTCGTGACCTGCACCACCTCTTCTCCACCTTTGACTCCCTTCTCAAGCCCCCCCGGCCCCCTCCACCCTCTTCCCTTTCTCCTCAGGATCTCTCATCATTCTTCACCTCAAAGATTGACAAGATCCGTCAGGATATTGCTTCCCATCCATCTCCTCTCCCCGCTTCCTCACCACCTCCCCCATCTTCTCCTTCCCTCCTGCCACCGTTGAGGAAATCTCCTCTTTGCTCTCTTCCTCCAACCCCTCCACCTGCCCTCTCGACCCAATCCCCTCCCGCCTCCTGACCTCCATTGCTCCCACTGTTGCCCCCCCCTTTTACATGTCATTAATCTCTCCCTCTCCACTGGTTCCTTCCCCTCTGCCTTCAAGCATGCTACTGTCTCTCCCATCCTCAAAAAGTCCACCTTCAACCCCTCTGACCCCTCTAGTTACCGGCCGGTCTCCCTCCTACCCTTCGCCTCTAAGCTTCTGGAATGTGTTGTCTACTCCCACTGTCTGGATCTCCTCTTTGCCAACTCCTCCCTGGACCCTCTCCAATCTGGCTTCCGCCCCCTTCACGCCACTGGAACTGTCCTTGCCAAGATCACCAATGATCTACTTGTCGTTAAATCTAAGTGCCTTTACTCCATACTTGTCCTCCTTGACCTCTCTGCTGTCTTTGATACTGTCGACCACTCACTCCTACTGGACGCTATTCGCTCCCTAGGCTTCTGCTGCTCTGTCCTTGCCTCGTTCTCCTCCTACCTCTCTGACCGCTCCTTTAATGTGTCTCTTCTCAATTCCAACTCCTCCTCCTTCCCCCTCTCGGTTGGGGTTTCCCATGGCTCTGTCCTGGGCCTTCTCCTCTTCTCTATCTAAACCCTGTCCCTGGGCAAACTCATTGCCTCCCACGGCTTCCAATATCACCTTTATGCTGATGACACTCAACTCTATCTCTCCACCCCCTCTCTCTCCCCTTCTGTCCAAGCTCGCCTCATCAATTGTCTCTCTATTTCCGCCTGGATGTCCCAACATCAGCTCAAGCTCAAAATGGCTAAGACTGAACTCCTTATCTTTCCTCCCTACCCTTCCTCTCCCTACTCTTCCTCTCCTTCTTCCCTGTCCATCCTTATCGATGGGGTCACCATCCGTCCCATTCCCCAAGCCAATAGCTTGGGCTTCGTCTTCGACACTCACCTTTCCTTTAAACCTTACATCGACTCTGTTGCCAAGTCCTGTCGCTTTGCCCTCCATAACATTGCTTGGATTCGCCCCTTTCTCTCTGTCTCCTCAGTCAAAACCCTTGTTCACGCCATGGTTATCTCTCACCTTGACTACTGCAACCTCCTCCTTGCTGGCCTCCCCTGCTCTCACCTTTCCTCTCAGCCCTAATCGTCTTACACACTCCTGCATGCACTCTCCGCTCCTTCACTCTCGCTCATCTCCCCTAATCGTCTTCGTCCCTTCTCCCTTGCTGCCCTCCATGCCTGGAACTCCCTGCCTTATCTCCATCCAAAACTCCTCTGCTAGGGTTATCCACACAGCCCATCGCTTCGACCACGTTCAACCTCTTCTCTCCTCACTTCACTGGCTCCCCCTTCCCCAATGTGTCCTTCACAAACTCCTGGTATTCACTTACAAAACCCTTCACAACCTGGCTCCCCCTTTCCTCTCAGCCCTAATCGTCTTACACACTCCTGTATGCACTCTCCGCTCCTTCACTCTCCCTCATCTCCCCTAATCGCCTTCGTCCCTTCTCCCTTGCTGCCCTCCATGCCTGGAACTCCCTCCCTGCCCACATCCACCTTGCCCCCTCCCTCGGCACCTTCAAATCCCTCCTCAAAACCCATCTCTTCCTCGCTGCCTTTCCCAACGCCTGTTAGAACTTTCCTCTCAATATTTACTGTCTGCCCTCCCCGCAGACTTCTGCCTTAGTGCAACCAAGCCAAGCACATGCTCCTGAGACTTCACATCTGCTTGAATGTTATTTATCCCTTTTCTCTCCCTATGACCCCTCTCCTTGTCTCCCCCGTCCGTGTCTATTAGATTGTAAGCCGTAGGCAGGGACCGCGTTGATCTTATTGTTCTGTAAAGTGCCAGGTACACTGCTGGTGCTATACAAATGAATAACAACAACAACAACATATCTTTGACATTAGCCCTAGAATAGCCATGGAAAAATTTGAAGGAAAAAACAGCCAGCTTGAGCAGTTTATCCAGGCTATTCTTTTAACTCAAGCTAAAATCCAGATTTGATTGCTCAATCCAGCAAAGTCTTGGCAGGCGATTTTCAGGCAGATCTGAGATGGATCCAGTAAGAAAACATACAAATTTAAGCCTTCATTTCCAAAGGCAACAAACCGGTCTCCAGGACCGAACTTAGGGGCAGGCCCCCTAGGCCCGAGCTTTGGATGGCATTTTCTGGGGGGAGACAATCCTGGCGCTGGCTCTGCCCCGCTCCAATTTTGTTTTTCTCCCTGCACAGCCGAGGCTGTTGCCCGCAGCCGAAGCCTGCTGCCTGGGTCCCCATCCCTCACCTGCCTCTGCCGTCTGCCTGCTAGTAGCTCTGCAGCAGCAGCAGCAGCGGTACACCTGGGATCGGTACACCAATCAGACTGTGAGATAAAGCTGTTTGTTTACAAACAACTCCTTCCCACCTGAGTGATCAGAAGGTCGTTGCCTTATAAAGATAACTCACAACTGGGTTGTGCATGCTCACCCTATTCCAATAATACATCACATTATGGTCTCGAGCTCCTCTAGCATAAAAAGCCCTCTCCTCCTTCAGAATAATAGTTCCTTCCAACCCTTTCTAAGATTATACAAAAAAAAATTCCATGCGGGGCTGGAAGGGTGGGTGTGGTGAGAATGTTTGGAGCCATCTCAAAGAATCTTGTTTACAAGGCAGCAACCTTCTGTTCTTCTTCGAGTGGCTCTTCACATGCCCTTTTTACATGGCTCCACCAGAGGGGGGGGGTCCCTGGGCATGCTGATGCGTGGGCGGGGCGTGCACATGGCTGCACACACATCCCCACTCACCCCCCACTCATCCGCACCCATGGAGCAACCTCCGTTTTTCCCAGTTGCTCCATGCGTGGGGACAAACAGGGGGTGAGTGGGGATGCGTGTTAGGCAGGCGCGTGCACGCACCCCAAGTCACCGCAGGTGCATGCGCTGTATCATTCAAACGGAGCTCCCCCACCCATTAACACGCAGTGTGGAGGCGGGGCTTGGCTTGGGGGCAGCAGTCTGAGAAGGGCCTAGGGGCACAAAATTCCTAAGTCCGGCCCTGCGCCGGTCTCCGCTCGGACCATACATGATGGTGTACACTTAGGTACACCTAACATAGCTCTAAGAATCTTGTTCTGAACCGTTTCTAAGGGTGATTTCAGAAGTGACGTGGTGAATGTCCACCACAGTCAACCTCAGTCAAACGCGGGGGGTGGTGAAAGCGTCGTGCATGTCTGTTTGCTCGCATTCAGATGTTCACCACAGTCAAACACGGCCCGGGGTGAAGCTAACCACGCTTCGTGAGGTCAGGGCGGGAGGAGGTCCAGAAATGTGGTGAATGGTCACCACGGCAGGGGTGAATGAAAAGTAACTTTAGAATGGAATGGAATGTCCACTGCATGTCTGTTGTGTTCTCCCGGCCCATGTTCTCTCTGATTGCCCCCGGGCGGTGGTCACGAGACTGTCACTTCTGTTGGGGCCGCACGTGTCACCACAGCCCGTGGTGAATCCGTTCACACCGGGGTGGGATTCACTGTGGTGAATTGGAACGTGTCACTTCTGAAATCACCCTAAGTCTACCAATTATCCCCATACCTCAGCACCATACAAAGCTTGCAGGTCTAACTTCTGGTCAATAGGTTTTATTGCTGGTTGTACCAACCTCCCCACAGTGGTTCTTCAAAACCTTACAATTCCATTTACAGTTTGGGAGGTGTTTTGTTTTAAATGATCCGACCAACTACCAGAAAAGGAAAATATGATCCCCAAGTATCTATAAACTTTTGACTTGCTCAATACAGTCGAATCAAGAGACCATTTAAGCACAGGTGGCTTTTTTGCAAAAAGCAAAACTTTTAGTTTTGTCGTAATTCACTTGTGATTATTTTTACAGTATGTACTTAAAGCCAGCAATAGTCTTCTCATGCCGATTTCAGAGTTGGATAACAGAATCATATCGTTGGCATAGAGAAGTCTTGACAACTGTTTCCCCTAGATAGAAAGTGGATAGAAAGTGTCTCCCTTTATTTCATGTAATAAAAATGAACACAGCTGAAATACTTTTTGTTCAAGTTTAAACCACCCAAGGAATACTGTTCATTTGTATTCTTCATCTCATTTTTCTTTTGTAACACATATTTAAAAGTTCCATACTTTTATTAAGGCCACAGTATGGTCTTCTGAAACAGTGACAATTGTTTAAATCACATCACTCACCCGCATGATCCATTATATTCAAATTTTCCCTGATTCAACTGCATTGCTAAATCTGTCAAGAGACAAAAAAAGTTAGTATGTTGTCTTTTTGAATAATGTTGATATTTACCTTCTTTAATAAAAGGAAAATGAGGCACAGTTTGTTCAAAATAGTCAGTCTAAAAGTGATTTCTTCATGATGAACTAGAAAACTTTAGATGCCCAAGGGCTGGAAAGCCTTTTATCAACTATGCTAAAATCAAAGGTGCATTTTAAACACAAGAAATGTACGGCATAATGAACCCTGAGGGACCACAGAAAAAGTCTGTCTTATAAGGGTGTTCTCTATATACATTATTGGCAAAATGTAATGGATTGACATGGTTCTTCAATTAGCAATTTTTATAAAAAAGGAGTTCATTATAAGCAGGGTTTGTTGTAGTGAGATTTGATGGTAGTTGAGCTAGTCCATGGGATTTGAGAAAGGATCTGTCTTGCATGGATTGTTAAATTTTTAGTGTTTTTTTTCTCCCTAAAACAAACCTAAAAGCTATTTTTCATTTTGAACATGTTTGTTAATGCTCACAAAAGAAAATGTTATACAATAATTGAACACTGTGCGCATCACTTTCACACTGCACTTTCACATTTGCTTCCAGGCTTGAATGATAACGGTTGAATAGAGATCAGGCTTTCATATGTTGCAGAGGTGGTTTCATTATATACTAGATGTGAGAGATGTTTATAAAAAAAGAAAATAGGGACCTATTTGCTCCAATCAAAAAGTAATCCGTAAACTCCTAATTTTGTGCCAAGATCTGAAATTCTTATCTGAACTAAACTTGTGAAAATCAATAGGAGTTTTGTTAAGTGCTGAAGAATTTGGTAGTTTGGAACTGCAGGAGTTTGTTTCAGCTCAGAAGCTGAAGCAAAAGGCAAGGAGTTGTAAACTAGTTATTTTCATTTGTGAGGTACGTATCCATAAATCTAGGTAGAAAACAGACCTTTTTAAAAAATATAACATTTCCTGATACCAAATTTTCATGTACTTTACAGATCATAAAATGCAATTTACAGTTGTATAATTTGCAGGTGAACAACACCTATTGGGAGGGGGATTACCCTGGCCTCCTCTCAGCTGACAAATTTAGAGATGTTACTTTCAAAGTTGCTGAACCCTTAGTTGAGCTCCCTAGAATACATATAAAGAGATTCTCTAACACAAACAGCAGGCTTTTCAGTATACGCATTCTAGAATTTCACATTACTTTCTCCTCATGATAGCATTCACATTTCCAAGTTTACTTAGCTGGCAGTTTGACATCCTTATTCTTCAGATTCATGCCACTCCCTTCTGAAGCAGCTTTCTCTCATTTTTTTTTAAAAAAAAAAATAGTAATTCATTTACAAAAGACAGGACTAAGGCTGCTGAGGAGGTAAACTAATAAGTGCAGCAGGATAAAGGATGAACTTCTTTCTGTCTTGCAATGCTAGCCCAATTAATATTTACACACAGCCAGAGGCCAATGAGGATTCTAGATGAAAAAATGGGTCTGATTAACTCATATGATTAAAAATGCACTATATTAATCCAGTATTGGAGTATAATAGACCCCAATTAAGTCACAACTGGAAAAATATGTGAATGATTTGAAAATGACTCCAGTTTAACATACATTTAAATTTTTTTATCAAGAATTATTGTTTGCGGTACAGAAACAATATTCAACACAAAAGGTATTTGGGGTCAATAGTATCCCAACATTTCCAAAATTACAGTACTGGGTGCTGAATTGACTGGGGGTTGAACTGAATGTTTGGGATGGATATGACCCCAGTACTTTAGGCGTGTAGTGCTTTCATTTCCCCATTCATTACAATTGGGGTCAAATTTACCCCAATACTGTTTTAGTGAAATTCTCAACAACAAAAAATGTTTTAAAATTACAACATGGGAGTGGGGTGGGGGATGAACCAACACAGGGCAATTGACCCCATTACTGTTGAGGAATACATGGAGTATGAAGTGGTATAGGTTTGCTAAAAATGTTTTATGAATTGGTTTGTACCCTTTGGGGCCTGATTTACTCTCAAATCCATCTGAGGGTTAAAAGGAGTGTCTGGGGCACCAAGAATACACGAAGCAAAATAGATCTACGCCACAGAGAGCCATTTAAACTCCTCATTTGCCTGCCTACCACCTCCATTGCACCCCAGCGATATTATTCCAGCCCCCAAGGATAAAACAAGATTTTGTCAATAACAACAAATATAATAATGCTTTGCATTTCATGTGCCTTACTTTGTACATCTCCCCTACTTCATGTTGTCATTGGAAGTCATGCATATTTAGGTTATTATAAAGAGGCTTTTCTGAACAGGTTTCCAATATTTGAAAACCTCATAATAATGTGGATTACTCCCACTATGCAAAAAGAGTGCATTAACTTCCATACATTTTTATTGCTCCTTGTCTTATGCCTCCATGATTCCACACACTTCATCATATTATTTGGCCATATGTCTGCTTCCTCAAAAAATGCCAGGAGCAAATGTATGGCATCTGTTTGAGAGTTACTGCCGAAGCCTTTCTTTAAAATTTAGGTTCACTGGACCAGATTACCTACCTGGGGTCTGATAGTTCAGAGAGACCATCTGGCAGCCAGCGTTCCAGAAAATCTGAGGCATGTAATTACTGGAATCCACTCGGCCTCCCTTTGGGTATATCCGACTCATTTGCCTTTTATTATAACTACATCACTCATTAAGGAAAAATAAAGACAACAGCATATACAGCCTTATGATCATTTCCTCACATATTTATTATTTCTTTTATGCCGTATTCTATGATATATTGTCTATGAAAATGTAAACAATGAATATCATAAAATTAGAACAGTGTATTTCTTATTTACGTACAGAGTAATCCACATGTTGGCAAAAGTAGAATAATTTTTCATTATGCATTTTTAGGGTAAGGATACTTTACAAACTCAATTGCATGTGTCTTTAAATATCCTAGTCCAACTGACTCATTAAAAGAAGACATGTTGTAATGAATGTTGCGTTCTAGGAGAGAAGGAGTAAAATTCATTTCAAAATACTGGGTTCAATACTTCAGCAAAATATAAAACAATACAATAAACAGAATAGTAATAACTTAACTATGTAGATATCCTGCCCCATGATTCACATGTTTTTATTAGCAAAACTGCATTTGGGTCTTTAGTCATATTTTCTTATTATCATTCTCCTCTCCAAAAGACCATTCTTATGAACTACCAAAACTTGGCTTTCATATTTATAGTGAAAAAAACAACAACAGCCAGAGTGGAATGGCCAGATAATAGAAAGTAATACTGTGTTTGGGGTATAATACATTTTTAAAAAGCCTTGCCACAATCACACTTATTTGACTATTGAAAGAGAAAAAAAAATAGAGTGATCATGTCTATAATACACTATCATTCTTTGTAATAAAGCTTCAAATGTTAACTTTACACACTTTTAGTGAGTTAGTGTCTCCATGTGGACAATGTATGGAATTACATGTTAATTTTATATTTGAGTTAAGTGTTACGTAAAATCGTTATGCATGGGATCTACTAGAGCTGAAACAAGTAGTGAATTTATTACCCGTGAGTAATATCTGAATTTTCAAGTAGCCCTTTGAGTATCTGATCCTATACCTGCAATGGAAATGATTATTTGCCTACTTGTTTTGGATTTTAAATGGAGAGATGTTTTATTTTGTTAAAAAAGGTAGTAGGAAGGAAAAACATGCAGGCTGGAACTCATGATCCCTGGCACAGAAAGCATAAAGCTTAGCTATTCAGCCACAACACAACTTCACCTGTAGTACTCTTACAAACAGCTATCTAGTTTGTTGGGCACTATTATAGAGTCCTTCCCCAGCTGGCTGACTGAAACACTACAGCTAACTGTTTCTCCTATAGCTCTATTGGTAGACTAGGGCACAGGAGACTGATGGGACAAGGGTTCAACTCTGGACTGTGTGGAAAATTGAAGCTGTGATTTCTTGCATTTCTAAGTTTACTTTGGGAAAAATAACATGGGGCTGTCTCCTGCATGGTGGATTTTCTGATGTTTCCATTCAGTTCCTTTGGGTAATTTCAGACATGATGGGCCATTTGGCCCACTATGCTGAATCCTGGACCGGGATCTCTTTCAGATCCTGGTCTGTGATGAAGCTGGCCGTCCTTTAGATGTGCTGGCTCCATCACGCTGGGGAATCATGACGGGGGCAGGGCTGCGCGGCCACCCAGCCCCACCTCCCCGCGCTCCTACGTCCGCCTGCCCTCAGGGAGACGGGTGGGTACAGCGGCCAATGCGCTTGATCCAGTACCGCGGTCAGGCCCACGATCCGTGATGGGCCAACGTAACAGATGTTACTTTTGGCCCATCCCGGATTGTGGCCAATCTAACCACGGTTCTGGACCTTGGGCTGGCCGGAGGTCCAGAACTATGGTCATTTGATCCTGGCTGGGTGTTCACCGTGGTGAACATCTCGTTCACGGACTTGCTGCCACCACACGGGATCCACTGTGGTGAACGGTGATTTCGTCACGTCTGAAATTACCCTTTTTCTATAGGAGCCTTGAACCACCACCTTTTCCACTTCCTTTCTAAAGCTCTACCAGGAGAGCTACCAGAACAACTGCTAGCTGTGCCAATCTAATTTGGTCATGAGGAGGGGCACTGTATATTGGTCATACAAAGAGTTTACAAGTTAGTGTCTTGAAAAGGCCCTTCTGGTTTAGTTCAACTGCTTTGCTTTGGGACAGCTGTGCCAAAGGTCCTAGGTTCTGTGCTGTCCTCTGCTTGTCAAGCCCACCTCTAACAGCTGGCTTATAAAATTCCCCCTATTTTAAATCCAAAATAGGTATTCATCAGACACTATGTGAGGAGTGCCTATTTGGAGGCCTATTTGAGTGCCTATAGGGGTGCCTATTTGAGGCCTATTTGAGGCACTCCTCTATGTGAGGAGTTCATATTTGACAAGTATACTAATTTCAGTTCTACATAGGACATTTAGACAGATTGCAAAAATAGGAAAGTTGCTGTAAGAAATACCATAACAAAGTAATAGTAAACAGACAAATATTGCTATTGCGTTCAACCTTTTATGTTACCTTCTGCTACATGGAAACCTTGAAACTTTACTGGCTGAGCATAGTTGATCATTGTAGATAAGTATGGATGTATGTTAGTTGTGGCGCCTACGTATTTGTAAGATGCCATCCACGCTTGTTCATCTTCAACAGTTACTACACCCTGAAAAGCATATTTAAAAGAATACTCACTAGTGATTTTTCATTTGCAATAATTTCAACAAGATAAACAGAACCATAAAAGAGTTAAAAGCCCAGTGACTGACTAAACTCCCATGGGAGGTGAATTCTCCTCTTAATGTTTTACACTGAAGTTTATTCATATTTTATGAATGCATACACACATGCACAGGACACTTCTTAATATTAAAGGAGATTGTGCATGGCAGAACAGACTTAATTAATATTAATATTCCTTAAATATTTTATTAAATCAATCATATTAATAAAAACAACCTATCAAAAGGGATTGAAAATAAAAGGGTCAATGTCATGATTTTTTTTATCAAATAGCCTTATATTTTAATATGGATTAATATGTCAGTAACCTGAGCCTAATTCTGGCTTGCCCTCTGTCCTGGTCATCAACACTCAATCTAGCACAATTAACAGCCTTTGCTACTAAAGGACCAGGACTACAATTAGACAAGGCCGGCCGGATCCCCCACCTGCTCTGAGGAGGGTGAACACAGCCACCACGCTTTAGGTCGGTGGGAAGGGCAGTCCAAACGAGCAGCTGCCACCGGCCTCTCCATGGCTCAGGCCGAGGAGCCGGCCACATGAGGCTGGATGCCAGGAGTCCTGCTGTGCTGCAGGATTGGGCCCACTATCGCCAAACAGTTTACTGGGGGGAGAGTGTCCGGAGCAGTGCTGGTGCTCACCCCACCTGCTAAACAACTGACCGGGGAAGATGGGCCCAGAGGAGCCTCACCTTGCAGCAGGGCTGCACGGGCTGTCCAGATGGGAGGCAGCCAGTTATCCTACACTTGCCAGGTGATGCAACAATAACACGTGATACGCCAACGGCCTTCTCCAGAGGTCGCATCGCATAGCAACCAGCTACCTGAATTGCTGCTCATGAGAAATTTCACCATATCAGGAACTGGGATGGATTTCCTGGATCATTTCACAATACCAATGTGATTTCTTGATTCTCACAATACTGCGAGATACTGTCCCGATTTGCCTTTTACCATTTACCATTCAATTAACACATTGCTGTAGGTATCATTTTACTTCCGGGTTTGCTGTTTCTGCATTTCCGAGCCAATCACTATGCGAATAGCCCACCCCTTAACTTTCCCCCACTCCAGCGTCTCCAATCAGATTAGTAAAGGTATCTGCGTTTCAGTCAATGAGTGATAAGGAAGTAGAAGGGAAAACAGAGTGCAAGAAATACAGCATTATGTCAGTATTACCTCTTGGGATTTGAAAAGAGAATTGGTCACCTACCTTGGTGAAGTCTTTTCTTCCTCTGCTAAGCAAACAGTCCTCCAGCTGGGTAGCTCTTCCTTGACTGGCAGGAGGCAGAAGAATCAGTAGACCTTTATTGCGCATGTGCCTCCTGCGCTACCCTCCTCACGCTCACCATGAGTTCCAAAGCGGAGGACCGGCAGCCTTATGTTGACAAAAAGAAAACCCCAACAAACCAAGGAGACTGCCATAGGCCTACCTGATAGACATAACGTATAAACTTGCCCACTGTATGAGCAGATAGATCCAACAGGGATCCTTACCTACTACACTCCCTGAGGGAGGAAACAACTCTTACCCACAATCTGTTCTCTGGGTGGCTCCGGAGGACTGTCTGCTTAGCAGAGGAAGAGAAGAATTCATCAAGGTAGGTGACCAACTCTCTTTTCTCCCCCTGCTGCAGACAGTCCTCCGGCTGGGATATACCCAAGCAGGAGAGACTTTACGGGAGGGAAGAGACAGTCCCAGGAGAGTCCAGGACCGCCTGACGCACTCTCCTCCCAAATGCTGCCTTAGCTGACTGGTAAGCATCAATTCTGTAGTGCTTGACAAAGGTATGAACCGATGACCAAGTAGTGCCCGGCAGATCTCTTCATAGGAAGCTCTCGCTTTAAAAGCGTAGGAGGTGGCCACTCCTCTCACCGAATGTCTTGGAAGCCTTTGAACCCTTTATGCTAGCTCACAGATTAACAAACAGAGAAGCTGATTTTCAAAATTTCTGGGTTCTAACCAAATAGATCTTAAGAACGTGGCAAACATCTAATGTATGTCATATTTTCTCCGTCGGGTGCACAGGATTGGGACAGAAAGAAGGTAAGGTCACCTCCTGGGATCTATGGAAAACTGAATTACATTTTGGTAAGAAAGCCTGATCAAGTCTGAGGGTGACGGATTGTTTATGAAAAATGCAAAAATTATCTTCCACCGAGAGCGCCCCCAGCTCTGACATCCTTCTAGCTGATGTAACCGCTATTAGGAAGGCCACCTTCAATGATAACATATACAGGGAGACCTGAGACAGGGGCTCGAAGGGAGACTTTGTCAATGTGTCGATAATGAGGTTCAATTCCCATGAGGGACACCTGTGCACTACTGGAGGGGAAAGGTGCCTAGCAGCCCTTAAAAATTGATGGATGTGTCTGTGTGCCGCAATGTCTCTCCTAGACAGGGTAGATAAAACGAAATTTAAGGCTGAGACCTGTCTGGTTAAGGTATTATGTCTCAGCCCCTTATCCAGACCTGCCTGAAGGAAGTCCAGCACCTGAGTAATTGAAGGCCTGCAGGGATACAGACCTTTGTCTAAGGCCCACAGAGAGAAAACCCTCCAGGTTGCCCTGTAGGATCTCTTGGTATCCGGTCTTCTGGATGCCAAGAGAGTTCCGAGCACTGCCCCCGAATAGCCCCTCTTTTGGAGGGCCAGGCGTTCAATTTCCAAGCTGTCAATTTTAGAGCACTGGCATCATCGTGGAACAGAGGACCCTGAGAGAGCAGCTCCTGCATCGGAGGAAGATTTCTCCAGATTCAAATCCCTGCGGTACAAGAACCAAGGATGTCTGGGCCACCATGGGGCTACCAGGATTATGTGGGCACCCTCTCACTTGATCTTTGCCACTGTCCTTGACAGTAAGGGGAAAGGCATATAGAAGACCTGGGGGCCAGCTCTGGTTCAGAGCATCTATAGCTGTGGCTCCCGAGGTCTCTGTCATTGCCATAAAGCGCTCCACGTGAGCGTTTTCCCTGGTGGCAAATAGATCTATGACAGGTCTGCCGAACCTTTCTGTAATGTGGAGGAACACCCCCTTGTTCAGAGACCACTCGTGTGGGTCCAACTCCTTCCAGCTGAGCCAATCTGCCTGGTAATTGTCCCTTCCCCTTATAAGCAGAGCCTTCAGGGAAGCCAGATGACCCTGGGCCCAACTGAAAAGCCTCAAGGCCTCCCTCTGAAGGGATGGAGATCTCGATCCTCCCTGATGGTTCACATGCAGTGGTGTTGTCTGTGTAAACCAGGACATGAGCTCTGAGGAGGAGAGGGGACAACTGTTCCAGAGCCATCCGAATCGCTCTGAGTTCCAAAAAGTTTATGGTCATGGAGCGTTCCTTCAGGGACCAAAGGCCCTGAATGGATTGCCCTTCCATGTGAGCCCCCCAACCCTTGAGACTGGCATCAGAAGTCACTACTCTACCCTTTGCAAAAATGGTGGGGTCTAACCACCAAGATATGGAGGATTTTCGATGGGAGGGAATTAGGACCCAAGGATTTCCCCCTAGGGTGAGCTCTCTTTGTTAAGGTCTGAGCAGCTGCTGCAAGGGTCTTAGGTTGTAGCGTGCCCACTGAACCTGGCGAGAGCAGGAGACCATCAACCCCAATAATCTCGCTAGAGTTTTGAGTCTCAGTTGATGGCTGGCTTGTACCAGGAGGACCAGAGATCGAACCTTCTCCTGTCTCTGCTCTGGCACAAATACAGTGTCTAAGGCTGTATCTATGACAACCCGCAGATGCTCTATCCTGCTGGTTGGGGTTAACTGGCTCTTGGCTAGGTTCGTCACAAAACCATGGGCATCAAGGTAGCTGATTACCCTGGCCACATCCCTGGAAGCTCTCTCCTGAGACGGAGCTCTGATCAGGAGATTGTCCAGGAGGGAAAAACAGGAATCCCTTTCTTGAGGAGATTTGCTATTAAGGTGATGAGGACTTTGGTAAACGTCCGTGGAGCAGAGGAGAGGTCGAAAGGCAGGGCCCTGAATTGCCAATGGCTCTCGTTGAAGGCGAACCGGAGCTATTGTCTGTGTGTCGGAAGGATAGGAATGTGAAGATAAGCCTCCTTCAAATCCACCAAATTCAACCAAAGCTCCTTCAGGTCCAGGGAAGCCAACCAATCCTCTTTCAACAGGCTTTGGCAAATGGAGGTGACCAATTCTATTTTGAACTTTTGTGGTTTTATCCACTTGTTTAATTGCTTTAAATCCAGGACCGCCCTCCATTGGCCAGACTTTTTTGGAACTAAAAAGATTATGGAGTAGAGGCCTAGTCCTCTTTCTGTGGAAGGGACCTCCTGTATTGCCCCTATGGCTAATAACCTGCTTATCTCTGAAGTCATAGCCTTTAATTTTTGAGGATCTTTGGAGACTGGAGAGGGAAGGAACCTGCTCCTTGGTCTTCCTTGGAGCTCCAAGGCATAACCCTGATGCACAATCTGCAAGACCCAGGCGTCTGAAATTGCAAGTTCCCAGGCCCTGTAAAAAAGTAGCAGTCTTCCCCCTATGTCTCCAACCCCGTTAGTCATGCCTGCTTGGATGCCTGGGAGTTAGCAGGTTCCCGCTGTCTGCCTCTGTCAGACCTGCGTTGTTGCTGGCCCCGGAAGCGAAAAGGCTATCTAGAATATTCCCTCTCCATGAACTGACTGCGTCTATGAAAGGAGGCAGAAGGTCCCCCAAATTTAAAGAGTGGAGCCCAGAAGGCTCTTCTTTTTGCTCCATATTGTTGCAGGGTCTTAGTCTTAGCTTTGTCGATGACCTCTGTCAGGACCTTATCTAAACAGGTGCCAAACAGTTGAAAACCTTTATAAGGGCCCTCTACCAAGAGGCTCTTTGCCGTGGCATCTCCCTGCCAGGATCTCAGCCAGATCCTCCTTCTAGCCACCACTGCCAGGGAAACAGCTCGTGCTGACCAGGAAAGGGCATCTGTAGTCGTATCAGCCAGCAGAGCAGTAGCTAACATAACCCGAGAGGAGAGTACCTTGGACCTTTCCTCTGAAATGTCCGTAGACTGCATCACCTGCAGCCATGTCATGTTGGCCCTGGCTAAATATGACGACAGGATATTTATATGGAGGGAAATAGAAGAGGCATCCAGGCCCTTTCTCAGGGCTCCCTCGATGGCTCTATCTGACGGGTCTTTAGGGAAACAATCCCCCTCTGGGGAATACCGTCTGCCTCGCCAGCAAAGCAGCGGCTGCATCCACTTTAGGATTTTTGAACAAGTCCTCTTTTTTCTGGAAAAGGTGTAAAGCATTTCCTGAGTCTTAATCATTCTGCATAAGTTGGCTGGAGACTTCCCCTCTGCCAAGACTAACTTTTCAAAGGCCCTGTCCAAGGGAATCCCTACATCCCTGTCCATCACAGAGGGAATTAGTTGATGATCATCCTCCTCATCAGAGTCGGATGACTTATCTTTTCTGGGTTTTTCCTCTAGGGAGAGGGTTTTAATGACCTGAATCATCAACTCCTCCCTGAAATTTAGTGGGAAATGTCTCTCCTGATCCCTGCTTGACTGGGGGG
>QEPC01007748.1:3049580-3068556 GCA_003113815.1 Sphenodon punctatus | reverse complement strand
GCGGGGAATCAAAAGGGTGATTCCGTGCCGGGGCGAATGCCGCCCCGTCATGTCTGAAATCACCCTATATCTCATTTATCTGAAAAGGAGGGGAAAAAAAGGCAAATAAACCTACTTGCTAAGATTAGGAAAAAAACAATTGTGACCTGCTTTACAATGCTGCTTCTATTAGGCCATATCTAGGTAAGCCTAACATGGCCTGCAAGAGCATAAGAATTACTACTCCACAAAACCACATGGCTCGAAGGCATAGTGTAGTGCACTGAAGCGGATAAGGCACCCCATTTCCTTGCAGCTACTAACTGCTTGTGTTGTTGAGTGATCAAGGTGAGGCTCAACGTGTGCTATTCAATTTGCACAGTACCCCTCTATTAAATGAACCATTTTACCAGACTGCTTCTTTATTGCACAATGAAGTACAATTGTGCAAGAATAAAAATCAAAGAAAGCTCCATGAGATTGCTCTTGATAGATAAACCACTAACCTCCTCTTGCAGTATGGTACACGTTATCATACATAGTTTGTTATCAGTCTGGTAAAGGCTAGACTACTACTCAAACACTTTTACATCAAGCAACAAGTGCCAAGGCTTGCAAAAACAACGAATCATTTTGGATACCTCAATTTGGGGGGGAAGGAGGGGTCACCTTGAGTCACTTTAAATGGGGCCCAATTTTTAAATTGATAGCCCCTGCCCTCTAAAAATCAGGTGCCTTGAAGGTGTTAACATAGCATGTTCAGGAACAGGAAGAGTCTTAAGAGAAGGACATGTAAGGAGAGTGAGAACAAGGAGAAAGGAAGAGAACAGGCTTCTAGGAGGAAGAAAATGTAGACATCCAGAAGAAAGGAGGAGGACAGGGAGAAAAATAAAGTGGAGGGAGCAGGAAGAGAGAATAAAGAAGATGGGATGGTTTGTCTCAGTCCCACTCTCCCTTTTCCAATACATGGGATTGATGTGTAGGTGTTTGCAGTGGAAATAGATACTTCTACACTAAGGCAGCTCTTGACTAATGCCTTTCTTATTGAATCACTTAGTATCACTGCCACTAATTTCCTCCATAGCCGTGGGGGTGGGAGCGTGAGGGGAGGATATAGAACTTCTACCCATTGGCTGACAGCATTGGGGAAAGGAGTCAGTGTAAGGGTCAGAAATACACTACAGCTGCATCTGAGAAATAGGGTGTAGGACAGGCTGAGAGTTGAGAATGCATTCTACCAAACATGGGTGTTAGATACAAAGAAATACAATAAAAACTATATAACATCCTGCAGGTCACCTTTTTATTGCTTTCTTGTTCAGAATCTTCCACAGCCTGAAAGAAATATATGAATATTATTCCAAAGAAATTACAATATGAAACATTCGTAGTTGAAAAGAGAAATCCGTAAAAGACCAAAATATTTGGCAGAAAAAAAAGTATCCTTATGTTATGGATGTGCGCCGCGGTGTGGGGATGGCACGTGGGGGACAATTACACAGGCACACACCCATCTCCATCCATGGAGCAACGGGCACACATGCAGTGTTTACATGGGACTCCCCAATGCATGCCCATGCAGGCACCATGTGTGCATTGCGTGGGGGCGTCTCATGTAAAAAGGGCCAAAGATCCTCGGTGACAATATAATTGGGTGTCCAGGTTTTGATAGCACTGAAAGAAACAAGGGTTGGGCTGCTCAACTGTATATTCTATTGCATCTCCAGAGTTGGAAAAAGCTTGCTCTCTGCCTCAAGATACTCCAGGGCCATCTGTCATAGAATTCACTTACTGGGGATGAATCTCCGTGCTACCTGCCAGGGAAAACCCTAGTTAAAAAAAAGTGATGTGGCACTTAGCATATAACCCTGGAGAATTAGAATTAATCACCGAGTGGCTAATAAATAAGGGAGCAAAGATGTTAAAGCCAGGGCACATGAGGAGGATGACTGGCCATGCTCAGGGTAGCTGCTAGGGCAGCAGTCAGCCTACTGATTCAGTAAGTGAAATAGCCTAACAGTGCAGGAGGAAAAATTGTAGTGAGGGGGTCCCATTAAGGCCCTGAAGAAGTAAAGAGGCACTAAGCAGGCAGTGTTGCCAATGTGTGAATAATACTGCCCTATAGAGATATGCCATGAATGGTGGCTAATATTGCAAGGAGGCCTTGCAGGCATGGCTGCCTGGACGGACACTGTAAGCTAGCCAGGTGGGAAAGAAGACAAAGCTAGAATACTGCAGGGGGAGAATGGTACACTACCTCAAAGCTTGAAGGATTTTGTGCGGCAAGCAGGCTCTGGTGCTTTTGCATGCCCTTGTGGGTTTAACTTTAAACATGCTGCAGCAAGTAGCGTCCTGTTATCCAAACAGTAGGACTGCTAGGACCAAGCCAAGTACAAGTTGTACTGTACATGTGGAATAATACATACTCAAGTGCTGTCCTCTCTGTCTGATGACCACCTGAGATGGCTCTGAAGTCACCCTGTCTCTATTACTGTTTCATACGGTAGGGCATATCTACCATTCAGAGTGTGTCAATAAAACCCCCCTGAGAGAACAGATGTGCTGTGTTCTGGCACAGATAGTGAGCAGACTGGGAACCATCCCATATTGCAGCTCTCAGGGTGTTTTCAAACGAGATGATAGCCTGCATTAACACTCACAAGGTGGGCATTTGCTTGCCTGTCTATTAGGTGTTCGCCAGATGTTAGCCTAAACCATCCAGGCAGTCCCCACTCACTTGCACGCACTCCTCACTCATGGTGCTGCCCAAGGATATCGCGGGTCCATCGTGTAGGCCAGTGCGTGCTAATGTGCACCCACACATCCGCCTCCCATTTATTATGTTTGCCCACAGCCTCTCCCGCACCCAGATCTGCCAGCACCATAGAGCTGTGGCTAGCGCAGCCTGAAATTAAGCAGCTGTAGCAGCGCTCTCCTCTCCGGTCTGCTGCTGCTCCAGTGGTTTCTTCCTTGCTTCCCACCTGTCAATTCCATCCTGGGTTTGGTTGGGGGATGGCAGCAACCCAGGACGGAGAGAGCAGCTAGGACCTGGCTGGGAGCAGTGCAGCTGGAGCTGGAAGGAACCGGGCTGCAGGGAATACATGCTGATCCTGGGATGAAAATGACAGGCGGTGATGGGGCAGCAGCTGGGCTGTTCATTTCACTCCCAGCTAACTCCTAGCTGCTCTCTCCAGCTCATGTTACTGCTGCCGCCCAGCTGCTTCTCACAGCTGGGTGGTTAATTTCATCCTGGGCTCCATTTGCAATCCCTGCCACCCTGATCCGTCAGCTGTGAAGCCGAGTGGGTGCAAGAGGAGAGCGGGGGGGCAGGAAGGTCCTTCTCTTGCAGCTGCCCGAGTATGGGAGCGCTGCTTCGGATGGAAAGGGGGTGGGGGAGTCACACCCAGGGAAGAAGCCTTCTCTGGCAGTGACCTCCCTTTCAAATCAGGGCCAGGGCTGGGGAAAGGGAGGGTGCTGAAGATCACCACCTGTGGCAGCTACCGCCAGCACATGAAATGCAGACAGGAAGCTGACTATTAATTAGCTCTATACACGCTAAAACGTGTGAGGGAGGGCTGCACAGACCGAGCATGGACTCCAGCGGGCTAACTGCCTTGTTTGAAAACATCCTTAAACTCCCACTTAGCCACAAAGCTGGATGGTACTATGGGCATAGCGCCCACTCACTCAGACAGGAGGTTTGTCTGAGTGATCACAGCTAACATGATACTGCCAGATATAGAAGTGTCAGCAGTTAAGTGAAAAACATCTTTCTGTGTTTCATACAGCCTGGATGGACATGAATAAAGCTGGGCTGAAAATTAGGTCCTTCCTAACCTGAGGACCAAAACATTCATGAACGCTGTCATGAATAAGGGGCCAAGAACCTGGTTAGTTTTATGAAGGAGCTAAAGGGATTTATGACTGATATTGTATGATGGGTTCCTAATCTGATCCTTCTGTAAATTGCCTAAAGAGGACAGGAAGGAAATTTCCTCCAGGCCAGACTGGCTGGTGATCTTGCAAGTTTCTGTCTTTCCCTAAAGCATGTTTGGCTACAGTGGCATAACGAAAGGGTTATTAACTTCCTGCCATTGCAGGGGGTGCCGTGGGGACGGGAGCGCTCTGGCATCAGTGCATTTTTGTCCTTCCTGGTCTTTGCCTGTGGCACACTATCATTTAGGGTGATTTCAGACGTGACGGGCGGCAGCACTGACCCCAGGCCGTGGGGTGGTTCGGACCACGGGTGGGGGTGAAGGGGTACGCCAACAGACGTTCGCCCCTTTGCCTCCGGCCATGGGGACCGCTGAACCACAGCCCAGGGTCAATGCTGTCGCCCGTCACATCTGTTGGGCAACCCCCCCTCTCGGAGGGGGCGGGGCTGCGTGATGCAACGTACGGCTGCACGGCCCCGCCCCCTGCACTCCCGGGCCACCCGTCTTCCCCGAGACAGGCAGCCGCAGCGGCCTATTTGGCCGCTGCCGCCGCCCTCCACCCGCCGCCAGGACTCCGGAACGCGATTAAGGTAAGGTAACAGACGTTACTTTTCCTTCACCGTGTTCCGCATTCCCCCTAACCATGCTTGGTTTGCCGCCATGGTGCGGGAGAACAAAGCATGGTTAGGTTCACCGCGGGGGGTGGTTGACTGAGGTGAACATCTGGATGGGAGCAAACAGACATTCACCTCCTTTCAACCCCCTCCGCGGTTGACTGAGGTGATTTCAGACAACGTAACGTCTGAAATCACCCTTAGTTTTGCGGGCTGTAATTTATTTATTTTTTGTCTAACTTATGGTTTAGTATTTTGAATGAGGTAGGACCTGGTGGCCTTCATATATGGGAAGATCAGACTAGATGAACTGATGGTCCTTCTGACATCCTTCTATGACTTTGCTCATTTCTCATTTATAACATGATGTATGGACTTTCCCAATCTTTTCCATGGAAAGTCTTCTAGCTAAACAAGAAATCCTACCTTTTTAACGCTATTAACAACAGCTTCTTTTTGGCTCAAGTCATCAGCAGAAAGCTCACTACCAAATTTGTACTCTGGATGGGCTTCTTCTTCTTGGTCAGCTACACAGCAAAGAAAAGGAGGAAATTTTTTTAGTATGAGACAGATAACAGTCGACGTACTTTAAAACAACAACCCAGAAGCCCTCAGAGCAGTGTTGAATGAAGTGCATTTTCTAAGAGAAAAAAATTGGTTGTATGAAAATTTCCAGAAAACAGTGGTATTTTATAATTAATACATTTTTCTTCTCTGTGAGCTCTGGATCCTATTCAGGGCCTGGGTGTGCGCAGGGACCAAACTCACTTCCTGCATGAATGCAAACAGTGTGCATGCGCATAGCGCCTGAGGCAAAGTCCCCCACTTCCTGTCCACACCGGCACTCACACTCTCCAGTGCCCCACTGTCTCTTCCTCTGTCTGGTGGTGGTACAGTCAGGAAGCGGTGGACTTTGTCTTGGGCGTTATTGTACTCGCGTGCAGGGTGTGAATTTGGTCTGTGCGTGCACATGCCTGACATACATGCAGACCTTGAATCGAGGCCTCTGTCTAGTAAATATTAGTATCTGTTCAGCAAAATAAGCTTTTGGATCAGGCACAAATATTGATAGGTAGGCTTATATATGGAAAAATCTTGAATTTATTATATGGAAAAGAAAAACATAAAATGTATGGGACGACTAAGGGAACAATAATTAAATTCAATTATATGAATCCAGTCCTCCGTAAACATAAAACATTCTAAGGCTTCTGGTTTCATGATGTTGAGTTCTGAATGTCTGCATACCGCTTTCCTTTTACAGCTCCCTGTTAGACAAGGGCCTCTTCCACCAGTTTTTACAAAATACATTTTTATATGCATTTAAAGTTAATGGCTTCAAAGAAGTTTCTTAACTAAACATACATTTAGTTATTATTTAAAATAGGCCTCCTCATAGCATTAGCAAAGCACTATGTGTTTGGGGGAAAAAATGTACTAAACAGATAACCAAACCCCAAATCCCTCACTATTATAAAAGCCTGGTTTTCAGTCCATGAGAGAGAATGCTTTTTAGGCAGCGCTTATGTAACAGCCGGTAAATGATAGGGCTGTTTCAGGAGATACAGGCAGCACTTTTTTTTCATGTAAAAGAAAATTTACATTGAGGAAGAAACAGAAAACACTTCCCATAATTTTATGAAAACTACAAATTCATGACTCTGCCTTTCTATTACTACTCTTCTGTGTAGCCAAATTCTTTTCTTTTTTTTTTACTCTGAAATCTCTTCAAGCTCATTCATTTGTTAGGACTTTGTTGTTTTCATTATTCTACTCCATATACCACATGTCCCTAGATGTTATCCCTTCCAGGGCACAAATAAATACAATGAATAGGATGAGCTCTGGAATCATATGAAGCGCATACCTGCTTTGCTGCTAAAAGCGCCATGGGCATCAGCGGCACAGCAAGAGCAATGAAGGATCAGAAATTACAGGCCTAGCAAAACTTCTTTCTTATTGGTCTGTTTGTAATAGACCTTATTTGGCTATTAATTCATCCATGGCCTCCAAGGATAGTTTGGTGAACAGATTAGGCCCTTCTCTTTACAATCTGGTTGTCAATCTTAATCTTAAGATCTTGAATAGAAACCATTACGGGGATAGGCCTACACCTTTGTTAACATGCGAGGTAGCAGCAGTATTGATTTTACACTGATCTCTCCCTCCTTGGACAATTATATATATTCTTTTGTTGTTGGGTCTCAGGTGGATAGTGATCATTTCCCCCTGATCTTCCAAATTCATACTAGTTTGAGCGATACTGGGTATAGCGTACCAGAACCTCATGGAATCATCCAGATGGCAGGTGAAAGGTGGGTGCGCTGGTCGGTGGAGTTAGGTAATGATATTGCTGTTGCCCTTAATTCGGATTTTTGTTTATCTCAAAAGTCCCGTTTAGAAACTGCTAGTGATATTGACTCAGCTACTGAGAGTTTTGAACTAACTGTGAACTTTCTCTGTCCCTGGCTGGCATCCAAGGCCCCTAGGCGAGCTGTTATTGCCAATCTGGCTCTGCAGATTGATGGGAAACCTTGGTATGATATGGATATGGAATGCTCTAAATCCAAACTCTTTCTTAGAAACATCACTCGACAGCTTAAGGAAGGTCAGGACAGCACCTTAGTCACTTTATATGTGAAACAACGTATAAAACTATTTCTAGTTTTATAAAACAGGCTTATAAAAACTACTGTCTAGTAAAAAAAAGATGCCTCTATCAGAGCTTTATGGGATTCACTTCAGCTAGCCCTTCAAGATAGGGACGGAGGTAAATTCTGGACTGTCATGAATAGAGTTCTGGGGAGGGGTAAATTACTGCAGGAGCCCAGTATTACCCAGTCGACCTGGGAAACACACTTCTATATGTTTTTTAGCATCTCTAATTTAGAGAACCCGACTCTGGATGAGATGGACCTGAGGAGAGTTCACTTATGGGACCCTATTACTGGCTCTGAAGTTAGGGCTATGGTTACGGGGCTTAGGAATTAGAAGGCCCCTGGAATGGACCTAGTACCTGATGAAGTTTACAAGCAGTTTCTCGACTGGTGGGACAATGCCCTGGCTAACCTATTTACTCGAAATTACCCGAACGTTGGCATACAGGGCTAGTTGTGCCCATTCTCAAAAAAGGTGTTAGAGACGATCCTGCCAATTATTGCCCTATTAGTCTATTCTGCATCTTTAACAAACTCTATTCTGGTCTCCTTCTGGAACAGTTGAAGGAGTGGGTTGTGGATAAAGGAATTCTATCAGAGTGTTTCTCTGATCCACAACCCACTCCTTTAACTGTGTTTCTGTGAGGATCGGTCCACTCTGGACCACACTTTTGTCCTCTCTCACCTAATTGAGAAGGATAAAGGGAAGAAACAAAAGCTATTTGCAACTTTTATAAATTTTTCTGCTGCTTTTGACAGGATTAACAGGGAGAGGCTTTGGGCTCGGTTACTGGCCCTGCAGATTGATGGGAGACTTCTATCTTTGATTAAATCTCTTTATTCTGGTACCAGTTTAAGAGTTCGTACTGACTGGAGAGGTACTCTTTCAGGATCAGTACCGACCATGGCTGGAGTAAGGCAGGGCTGCCTATTAGCCTCAATTCTTTTTAACATCTAAGTTAATGTCTTGATCGACCAGTTAAAAGACAAGTCAGAATTTATGACTCCCAAAGCGGGTCTGCGGAGGCTTTCGATTCTCATGTACGTAGATGACACAATACTGCTCTCCACCTCACGTGTGGGGTTGCAGCGCCTCTTAGTGGATTTTGGAGGCATTTGTTTTGCAGAAGAGGTCGTTATTAACTATGGGCATTTTTACACAAGACACTCTCCACCCACTACTCACCCACCTACTATGCATGTTACAGGGCAACACTGAAGCCCTGCAACATGTATAGTGGGTGGAGTGTGTCTTGTGTGAAAATGCCCTATGAGAAGTCAAAAGTGATGTCCCCCCCCTTTTTAAGGAGCACTCTTGGTGGATTAACAATTACCATTTACAGCAGGTTAGGTCTTAAAAACACCTTGGCATCGTTTTCTCCTCAATGAGCTCCTGGGGAATCTCATGTCAACTATGCCAGATATTTGGCTTTGGCATCAGTGCAGGGAAAGATTAAGCTCCTTAACACTAAGGGGTGCGTGCGTGCATGCGTGCGTGGCCTGATCAAGCCAGCACAAAAGGTTTTTGAGCTGAAGGTAATCCCCCAGTTATGCTTTTGGTGCCCAGACTTGGAGAGGACTTACTCAGACCTCATTAGAATCTGTCCAAACCAATGGGATGAGAAGGGCCCTCCGAATCCCTCGTGGAACATCTGCTGCAGTTATGAGGTTAGAGTTAGCAATCAGGTCAGTGACTGCAAGATGCACCTGGCTGTTATGCTCAGACTGGCTCTCAGGTCTCCATTCATCACAGTTCTCCTTATTGCAGCAATGTTTAAATGAGAAGGTGTGCCTGACTGCACCTAACAGGAGCTTTTGGAAAGGCCGGGTTATTACCAATCTACATAACCTTGGTCTTTCCTGGGACTTTTTGGCACCCCTTCCTTTAAGGGAGGCAAGGCATATTGTTAGGCAACGCATTGGTGTCTTGCTCACTGGCAGCTGCCTCAAAGTTTTCCCCTGGTACAAATACTAGTCCTAGCGATTCTAGATATGTTTTTTCCATACCTTCTCTTTCGCACAGGAAAGCCTTTACTTCCTTGCACCTGCAGATCATGTGTACCAGGGTGTCACAAGGGCGGTATATGAGGATTAGTTATACCGATAGAGTCTGTATCTGTGGGGCAGGGGTAGTGGAGGATTTGCCTCACTACCTACTGTTTTGCCCTATATATGCGCACTTCTGTGCTCACCTGTTCCAGACCCTCAATGTTAAGAAGGGAATGCTGTATTCACCCTTACGGGTACTTTGCCTTTTGCTGAATGACTCGAGGGAGTCGGTAACTAGGGCTGTGGCCGTATTTGCAGTTTCTGCTGCAAAGTTAAGAGAGAAAAGGGCTCTGAATAAATTGTAATTCTATACTGTGGGTACTTACCATTTTTATCTGGTTTACTTTGTATATTCTGTTTTGTATTTATTTTATGTCATGGCCAGTTGGCTAGTACATTATTTAATAAATGAATGAATGAAATAACATCTAAATTTATTTATTTGCACTCATCGATGGGGTTCAGTGTCCCAGTTTAAAAATCAAAATAAATAAATATTTTTATGTTACACGTGGGTGGCACTTAAAAACCAGTTTGTGCTTGGATGCACTACAATAAAAATCAGCAATCATATTAAACACTAACAAAGGTAAAGAGCAAGCGGGGAAGGTGAATTCCCACCTTCTTTTACAACATATAGAAAAGCTCTTGAGAAATCTCCCTTATAACCTTACCACTTTCTATTTCTTCTTCATTGTCATCTTCTAAGATACTGACAGGAGCAGCCGTTTCGCCCGCCTCCATCATTTTTTTCAAAGCTTCAAGCTGTTCTATTAAAAAATAAAATAAAAAAGAAAGATGAAAGAAAGGTTAGCCACGTCCAGAACAGGACACAGCAAAAATGATTTTTTAAAAATCAAAATGCATTACAAAAATCTTTAATTATTAGGACCTGATATTTGATTGTGGGTGCCCAATAATCATCAGCAAGGGTTAGTTAAGAATTTCAGAGAACTGATTTTACTAGGGTTACTTTAGGCAGAAATTATTTATACCAATTACTGGATTGGAAAAGTAATTATTAGGGTCCTGACCTAGAGCCTATTTAAGTAAAGTCTTCTAATTAATTTCAATGGGCTTTGAGTCAAGCACACTACTGATCACTTGCTCAAAGAAGTAACAGGCCCGCTTTAAACAGGTTGCGGTGCAGGGGGGGATGGGTCTGCGTGCCAGTTCAGGGGCAGTGGGGGCGCCATTACACAGGTGCACACCCATCTCCATGCATGGAGCAACCACTGTTTTTCCCGGTTGCTCCATGCGTAGGCTATGCGTGTAGGTGGGTGGAGATGGGTGCAGTGCGGGAGCGTGCACGCACCTGCCACCCACCCACCGCAGTAGTCATATGGGCGGCGCCCACTCATGCCCATACAGTGAATCTGTATGGACATACATGGGCCTGTCTCGTGTGAAAAGGGCCACAGAGATGGCCAACCACGTTTAAGGCCTGATATTTCACTCCATATTTCAGCTGGCTTTTTTTTCTTAAGCATAGCATAGTCCTGGGATTTTCATTCCTATGGCACTGTGCATGCAACTTGATCACTGTACACTCGACTATGCACCACCAAAGACAATGGCAATTTGTTATTATCAGGGGGAGAAGAACTAAGTAAGGCTAATCCAAATGGCCATCCTGGAGTACCATGACTACTGTAACTTTGGGTAATTTCAGACGTTACGAGATCATAGTCAACCACAGTGAATCCCCTGTGGTGGCCGTGATTCCCATAACGTCTGTTGTGAGTTCCACCAGATGTTCACCCCAGTGAATCTCTGGCGGGAATCACAATGACCACGATTCTGGACCTCCGGCCGCCTGGAGGTCCAGAATCATGGTGGGATCAGGCCCAAACCGTGATCACGGTGGCCATGATCCGGAAAGGGCTGAAGGTAACGTCTATTACCTTCAGCCCGCCCGGACCGTGGTCCCGACTAGAGGACGAGATTGGGCGCCGCAGCCGGATTGGCTGCTGCGCGCGCCTGTCTCCTGGAGGACGGGCGGCCAGGGGAGTGGGGCTGTACAACCGCATGTTGCGCTGTGCAACATGTTGCCCCCTTCCCGATCCCCAGTAGGAATCAGGCTGGCACGTCTGATGGGCAGCCGGACTGATTCGTGACTGGGATCCGAAATGGATTCCAGTCCATGATTGAGCGTGGCGGGCCTCCGGGCCCATCATGTCTAAAATTACCCTTTGTGTGTCATGCTCAGAACAATAGCAGCACTGGAAAGAAATGTAAGAGGAGGAGTTTTGAAGTTCTATACTCTTTTCTAGTTTTATTCTGGAATGCCTTGAAAACACGATGAGAACACAAACTGACTCTACAACAAAAACAAACTGACTCTACAACAGATGTTCTTGATTTCTTAGTGCTTGGAGGGTTGTTGAACTGGGTGAAAAGATTAGAGTACTAGTGTCCATAAATGTATATTCTGCAGAATACATGCAGCTTGCATACATGCACTTATAATACAGTAAACAAATAGCCCACCTTATCCCTTAGGCTGGCTTACAATTCTTTAATTTATTAACTATAACATTAACAACTAATTAATGCAACTCTTAATCCTCACAGCAGCCCTGTGAGGTAGGTTGGGCTGAGAGATCGATGACTGGCCCAAGGTCTCTCAGTGGATTCATTGCTTAGGGGAGACTTGAAGTGGGGGAGGGGAGGAAGTATTGCACTCTTAACCACTACACTACACTGGCTCTACATTCTGCCATTCTCTCTCTCAATTTTGCCATTGCGAGGAAACTTGATTCAGAAAATGGCTCTCCAATTTGTCTCTCAATTTTGCCATTCTCTTTCTCAGTTTTTGCCATTGAGAGGAAACTTGATATCAGAAAAAAAATGTCATTTGTGGTCAATGCGATGCCTATGCTGGGATAATTTTTCATTTTGGAACGTTTGGTAAAATATGCTTTAATACGAAAAGTGTGTACATTGGCATAGATTAAAAATTTCAGTTGACCTTACTTACTTTTTTCCACTTCAGATTTCAACCTTTTGTTTTTTATGAGGATTTTTTTCTTTAGGTCATTAGGGGAAGGCAAAGGTCTTCCTGGTTCAAGCTGCAAAATAAGAAAAGGGCTCATTAGGAATGATTTAAAGATACTGGCTACTTTAACTCATTTAACCTCTTTTATATTATGTTTTCAGGTACAGTTCTGAGCAAGGGTCCTCTGTAAGCACTGTGATTCAGATAAACTGCTCAAGACACTGCTTCCTTCTTTCTCCAGTGGGCTACCATGCTATTGATACAGGCATCGACAAATTAGGACATTCCCCTTCACCCCATATTAGCTCTGTTGCCCTTTCCACCAAGCGGGAGGGTATGGAACCAAAACTTCTTTAATCTCTGTTGAACCTGCTCCAGAAAAGACTAAGAGTACATGCAAGGCCTGTTTACTCCTGTATACTTACCAGAGAGGCTACATGGGGTGCAGTGGGAGTTCTCACTTCTCCATTCTTCCATGCACAAGCACATAAACCTTTGAGCATGTGCCCTAAATAAGACATCTGTGTTGTAACATAAGGTGTTAACAAATGTGATGGTGACCCGCTTAGGACTGCTTGGGACCATGGGCCACTGTCACAATTGTTGGGGGCAATCCAGGTGTTTGCCCTGGAATTCCCTCAGGCGTGTTGGGGGTTGGCCTGGGCTGTGATCCCGGAGTCAAAGCCTGGGTTAGCTGTCAACATGCCCGGGAAACAGCCTGCCTGATGCACAGTGGGTTATCACATGTGGTAGTCCACTGTTCCTGGCCCCGAGTGGCCACCGTGACGGGTGGCCATGGCGGCAGTCACTGGCTGCCATGGCTTGCCCATCATGGGCGGCGGGAGGGCACTGGGTGCAGTGCAGGGGTGAAGCCTTCCCCTGCCCAGGCCCTGCCATGTGAACATTAGTTCTGTGGCCGGACCTGATCCTGACCAGGTTGCAAATGGCTTCCTGGTCAGGATCATGGTGTGACTGCAGCACTTCGCCATCACATAGGTTTCTTCCCATTCTCTGCTGTAACTGGGATAAAGGAGAGAACAAACATCATTGCAGAGTGGACATACCCTACCTTTATTCTATGGTTAACATTACAAATTGTATTAATTAAGCCCACTACTAGGAGAATCACACTTGCAGAATCTCCACTAGATTGTTGTTGTTGTTGTTATTATTACTTATTATTTATATAGTGCCAGCCGGGTACCTGGCACTGTACAATCAGGAGTTATATACAGGTCCCTACCCCAAGGAGCTTACAGTCTACGAGAGACAAGGAAGGGGGAGACAAGGGAGAGGTGAACATCGGGAGAGACAAGAGTACATTCATGAGGTTGAGAAGCTGCAGGTGCACATGCTTAACTCAGTTACAGGGAACTAACTTAGTTAGTAACTTAGTTACAGGGAAGAGGTTCTGCATGAGGGGGCAAGAGGATGCAATTTCACTCATGATGAGCTAGTGAAAACCTGATGGAATAAAGTTGGGATTTGAAAGTTGGGAGGGAGGAAGCAGAATGAATGTAACCAGGGAGGGAGTTCCAGGCATGGGGAGGAGCGACAGAGAAAGGGCAAAGATGTTTAGAGGAGCAAGGGAGTCGTGAGCAGGTGAGGGTGGGAACAGAGAGGGAGCAAAGCTCCCGGGCAGGAGAGCTGCAGGATACAAGAGCGGAGGGAAGGGGGGGGGAGCAAGGCCATGAAGAGCCTTAAAGGTGAGGACCAGGAGCTTGTGCTGAATGCATTCCCATAGAGGGAGCCAGTGAAGAGGAGGAGCTGAATGTGGTCAAAGCGATGGGCAAGCTGGATGATTTTGGCAGCAGAGCATTGAACAGAGATGAGGGGCATGAAATCAGAGCAGGGAAGACCAGTAAGGAGGAAGTTACAGTACTCAAGGTGAGAGATGACAAGAGCATGGACTAGGGTTTTTGCTGTGGAAACAGTAAGGCAGGGCTGGATTTTAGCAATATTATACAGAGTGAAGCAACAGGATTTGGCAATAGCCTGAATCTGAGGTGCAAAGGAAGGGAGGAGTCAAAGATGAATCCAGGCTATGCTCCCGAGGGACAGTCTGGATGGTGACACCCTCAATGGAAATTGTGAGAGAAATAGGAGGGGAATGTTTGGGGAATGATGAGGGGTTCGGTCTTGGCCATATTAAGTTTGAGTTGGCGGTGAGACATCTAGGCAGTGATGTCAGCAAGACCATCAGCAATACGAGAGTGGATGGAGGAGAGCATGGGCACGGGGAAATAGAGCTGAGTGTTGTCAGCATACAGGTAATACTGCAAGCCATGAGATTCAATGAGTTTACCCAGAGAAAGAGTGTAAAAGGAGAAAAGAAGAGGGCCCAGGACAGAGCTTTGGGGAACTCCCACAGACAGGGGAAGTGACGTAGAGAAGGTACCAGCAAGATAAATATTGAAGGAGAGTTTCAAGAGATACGAAGAGAACCAGTTGAGAACAAGAGTCCTGGAAACCAAGGGAGTGTAGCAAATCCAGGAGGATGCTATGGTTGACAATGTGAACGGCGGCAGAGAGATTGAGAACAAGAATGGAGTAAAGACCCTTAGACTTAGCTAAGAGAAGATCATCAGTGATTATAGTGAGGGAAGCCTCAGCAAGGGCAGCCCGTGGAGAGCTTGGAACTCCAACTGAAAGGGGTCAAGGGAGGAATTTGAAGAGAGGAAACCAAAACAGCATGAGTAGGCAGCCCACTCCAGGAGTTTGGAAGCGAAGGGCAGAGTGAAATGGAGCGATAGTTGGAAGGGTCGGAGGGGTCAAGAGTGGCCTTCTTAAGGATACAGGAGAAAGTGGTGTGTTTGAAGGTCAATGGAAATGGCCCAGTAGAGAGGGAGAGATTGATGCTGTGCAGCAGGGAAGGTGCAGCGGTAGGGGCAATTGCTGTTAGAAGGGGAGAGATGATGGGGTCAAGAGGGCAGGTGGAGAGGTTGGCTGAAGAGAGGAGGTGATCTCATCAAGCGAAGCTGGGGAGAAGGAGAAAAGAAGAGAGGCAGGAGGAGGGATAGTAGGGAAAGAAATGGGAGAGGGGAAGGGCTGAGAAGCAATCGCGCCTGCAACTTCTCAAACTCATGAATGCATCCTTGTTTCTCCTGATGTTTACCTCTCCCTCGTCTCCCCCTTGCTTGTCTCTTAGATTGTAAGACCTTTGGGGTAGGGACCTGTCTGTAACTACTGACTGTACAGTGACAGGTACATTGCTGATGCTATATAAATAAATAAATAATAATTAATAGCAGCAAGGTGGAGTTTATTGATCTTGCTATTGAAAAAGGAGAGAAGATCCTGTACAGGGAGAGGGGAAGGAGGGAAAGGACAGGGAGGCTTCAGGGAAGCAAATGTTGAGAAGAGACGGCAGGGGTTGCGGGAGTGAGATTTGATTTATGTGTAGTAATATTGGTCTTTCGTCAGGGAAAGGGCATTGCTAAATGTAGAAAGAGCAAACTTAAAGTGGAGAAAGTCAGCAAACCCATGAGACTTCTGCCAGAGGCACTCACCAGCTTGAGACCAAGATTGGAGGTGGTGGTTGGTAGGGGTGAGAGGGGAGCAAGGGAGTCAAGGGTGGAGGAGAGGGATGAAGGCAGAGACAGCAGAATCCGGGCAGGTGGGAGAGGAGACAGATGAGAGAAGGGGGGAGAGGGAGGAAGCAAAAACAAGAGGGTCGATGGATTGAAGGTCACGGAAAGAGCATGAGGTTGGGGAAGTGAGAGGGGTGAGTGGGAGAGACGGAATGAAGCAAGATGATGGTCACAGTCTGGGAGGGCATCAACGGAGAGATCTGAGAGAGAAGAGGTTTTTTTTTTATAAGACTAGGTCAAGGGAGTGGCCGTCACAATGCATCAGGCAGTCAGTCCACAGGTGAAAGTCAAAAGAAGAGGTCAGCAAGAGGAAACAGGAAGCAGTAGGGTCCAAAGGGGTGTCTACATGGATATTGAAGTCCCCAAGAAAGAGGATGAGAATACTGGGGCAGCGGTGGAAGCAGGGAGTAGGATTAATTAATTAATTTTAAATTTTATTTTAAAAACTTATTACCCTGCCCCTCCTGCCACAGGCAGCTCGGGGCGGTTTACAACAATAAAAAACAATTAAAACACATCATAAAAAGGAGGAAACAGAGAAAACAACCCCTNACAACAATAAAAAACAATTAAAACACATCATAAAAAGGAGGAAACAGAGAAAACAACCCCTCGCCCCCTCCCCTCCCCCCATCACTCCCCTCCCCCGCCAAACACCAGGCGGAACGGCCAGGACTTGCAACTTTTCTGAAAAGGGCTGAGATATGGGAGGTGGGGGTTGACAGGAAGGAGGAATGTTGCTCCAAGGGGAAGTTGGGAGAGGAGGCGTTTAGGAGATAAGGAGGAGAAGGTAAGAGAGGTACATGGAAGCAGACCAGATATTTACTGCAGGAGGGCAGGATTGACAGATGGGAGCTGACATGTTGCAGAGATGTGGTTACTGGTATAGCAGAAAGTCACAGGAAGTCAATCAAGCTTGGAGGTTAGCTCCCTAAATATGCAGATCTCAAACATTCATTAAGATTTCAGGATTATGCTGGAGACCAGAGCTATCCAGCTTTAGACAACATGCCTCCATTCCTTGCTACCTGTAAATTGCTTGTTAATTACTAGTTTGTGGCTTTAAGCACAGCCCTGTGTATGGGATAGCACTTAGGTGAACAGCCCCAGGAGGAGTCCAGGGAAGGAATTCTGGCTCAGAAAGAATCAGAATATCTCTCCTGCTGCCCCTTTTTACTTTGGGAGCAGTAACAGATTTCCTCATTCACTGTGACAGCTTGTGATCATTAAGGGTCATAACCATCTAATTGGTGTGGGGGAGAGAAAGCCTATCCTACTCCTGGCCACTCAGGGAGGCTGTGCGGGTGAGTGGCAGGAGGGTATCATCTTATACCATCTTCTGGATCTTTTCGCTGGCCCATCCCCTGCTACACTGCAGAGTCCAAACATCAATGAGTGTATTGGGTGAGTATCAGCCAGAAGAAAAAATGTCTACAAGTAATAAATAGTCTATTTTACATTGTATTTTAGACATAGATATAAATATAGACATCTAACAGGTATAGCTCTTTTGTTCAAGGATCTCAAAGCACTTTTCTTACTACAAAGAATTTTTTCCTGATATTTAACAGAAATCAACCTTCCTGTACGTTGAACTTATTATTGTCAGTTACTTGCCATATTCTTTATGACAGCCCTTTAGATGTTTGAAGACTACTTAATTTTCTCTTTGCTGAGCTAAAAATACCTAGTTCCTTCAACCTTCCCTCATAAGACTTGGGGTGATTTCAGACGTTACGCGGTGAAATTCACCACAGTGAATCCCACCCCGGTGTGAATGGTGTCACCGCGGGCCCTGGTGAGACGCGCAGCTCCAACAGACGTGACAGGGGTGGCACCACCGCCCAGGGCCAACCGGAGAGAACACGGGTTGGGGGAACCCAACAGATGTGACGCAGTGGGGAGAACACGGCCGCCTAAGGGCAAACGAAGCCAAAGACGGAGGAGGGCCCCACCCAGAGACAGGAAACACGAAGGGAGGAGGCGGAAGGAGCAGCAGCGCTCACAGCGCTCGCAAACAGCAGCCGCACGGAAAGCATGCGCACTTCAAAACGAGAAGCGCACACACACAAACGAAGTAGCACACCCACACAACAAAGGGGAGCGGAGCATGGGGGCAGAGGGAGGCACACACTAGGGGGGGAAAGGGAACCCCGCGGCTGGGCGCACGCACGAGAGGAGGGGGGTGGGGAGGGGCCGGCACGTCCAGACCACCGGGAGGGGGCAGGAGCCCAGCGGACAAGGGGAACCCAGCAGCCCAAGGCAACAGGAGGCAGCACAAGGCACAGTGAAACACAACAGGCGTTTATTGAGGACACAAGCGGCACTGGACAGGTGCAGAGACATACAGCGCGAGAGTGCGCGGAGCCAGGACGCTGAAGAAGGGGCAGCAGCAAGGGGGGCACAGGGCCCAGTCCGGGAGGGGGGGAACCCGCACAATGGCCCACCACGGAGCCAGGGTCCGATGGAGAAGCACACCCAGTGCATGAGGGGAGGCACCGAACAAAGGCACGGAAAGTCCCCCCCCCCCACCGCCCGCACAGGGGACGAAGGACATGGGGACCCCCCAGACACACTCTCCAAGGCAGCCAAGGGGCCAGTAGAAGGCCGGGTCACAGTCGAGGGCCACCAAGGCGGAGGGGCAGCCCCAGCCCCACGGAGCAGGGCCCCCCAGGCTAGGTGCAGGAGTGTGGGGCGCAGGGGTGGGGGAGGTAGCTCACGGAGACAGAGGGCTGTCAGCGACACATCCACAGGAGGCAACACGGAGGATTCCGGGGCGGCGGCCACAGGTCCCAGGCAAGAGGGCGACAGGCAGGCAGGCGGAGGCAGGTCACAGGGGGTCCAGCCATTCCAAGGAGGCAGCAGGCGTGAGCACCCAGGCCACAGGTGGAAGGAAGGTGCTGAGGAGGCAGCTGGATGTCAGATGGTCCCGGCGCGCCCTACACCCAGCTGCAGGGACTCCCATCGGGTGGAGGGGGCAGTAATGACAGCAGGTGCACATAGCGGGGCCATTGCCACAGTCCCCGGCAGAAGCCGCGGCCAGCCATGTGTAAGCAGATCAGGTAGACGGCCTCGAAGGGATCTGTAGAGCCCATCCCGACTTGCACATCAGAGCGGCTGCACACCTCCGACAGGGCCGTCAGCTCCAGCCCGG
>QEPC01007748.1:3037284-3049538 GCA_003113815.1 Sphenodon punctatus | reverse complement strand
CCAGCCCGGGGGGGGGGGGGCAAGCCATAATCAGTCGCAGGGGGCCAGGGCAGGTGGGACAGCTCAAAACACGGCCAGGGCAGGGCCACCCTCACACAGGCAGGTCACATATCCCAGCAAGGCACGCACACGCAGAGTGGAGGCCGTCTCAGCAGTACTCCAGGCTGCAAGGCCCCACATCGTGTCTGGTATGCGCCCCTCAGGGAAGGGGGTGAGCCCCGCTCCTCACAGTGCATGCGGTAGTCGCCAGCGGTCGTGACATAGCCAAAGCACAGCATACCAAAGCTCAGGCACCAATACGCATCCGGCAGGGTGGGCTTGGAGCGCAGGCAGCGCTGAACGATGGGCAAATGCCACAGGTCGCAAAGGGCCATGCTCTCCCAGGTGGTCCAGGCATGGACAGAGCCCCCGGAGCCCCCGAGTGGGAGCTCGGGTGGAGATGCAGCTGCCATGGTAGAGCTCTTGGAGGGTCTAAGCCGCAGCGGCCGTGGGGGCAGCATGGGATGCATGGCTGGGGGGCTGCACAGGCAGACAGGGGCTGCCAAGGCCGACGGATAACGGCGAGACGGGAACAATGGAGTCGTTGTGGAGGGATGTGAAGGGAGTGGGCAGTGCACAGCTGCCGGCATGGAAGGCCGGACAACCCCACGCATACACACCTGCAAGAGAAGATAGAAACGACAGCACGCGCACGCACAGGGCAAATTAGTGGCCCGGGGGCCAAGACCCCAGGCCCGGGGGGGGCCGCACAGGGTACCCCCTATGAGGGACCGAAGCCAGCACCAGAGGGAGCGCAGCGGGGCCCCAGGGCACTCCCCCCCCCATCACCACCACCACCGGCTGACACCCCATGCAGGAGATGGTGCTCCCGGGCTAATAGACCAACAGACAAGGGGTGTGCGGCCTCCGGTGCTCACCCATAGGACCATGGGGGAGGGGAAGTGCGCACATATGTGGCATAGGTGCGTGTTCAGGGGCGGAAGTGAGTGCACGTTTCCCCAGCTGCGACCCCGACCAAAGGAGCGGCCACACCCACAGGGATGAATCGCATCCAGCTGGGAGCTCACATAGCCCTGCTACAGGTGGTAACGGAGTGGTTCCGGGAGCACGTGGCGTTGCTGAGGCTCATCACAGAGGACTTGGAAGGGATGCAAGCGGAGGAGCAGTGGTACATGGCCAGGGTGGGGGCGCGCACCTGTCACGCAGCTAGCAGGGCTGGACGGCTCCTAGCCCTGGGGACGGCACGGCGGCTCAGACTGGCCTACAGCCGGCATCAGGGGTCTGCTGTCCAGGAGCATGTGGGAGAGGGCTGCAGGGTACCTAGCACTGCAGCTTGCCATGCCCATCCAGAGGCACACGTGGACCTTGCTGAGGGCTCATCACTGGTGGCAGAGGGTGCTGACACGGTGGGACAATGTCACCTGGGTCAGACACTTCCGAATGGACAGGCGCACCCTCATGTGCCTGGCAGAGTGGCTGCGGGAGTGGTTCGAGCCCGAGGACTGAAATGAGGAACCCCATTCCTGTGCCCCAGCGGGTTGCCATCGCTGTGTGGGCCTTGGCCACCCTGGATTCCTGCCGGTCCGTTGCCCAGCACTTTGGGGTGGGGCTCACAACCGTGGCGTGCCTGGTGCGGGACTTCTGTGAGGCAGTGGAGGGGGTGCTCATGGAGCGCGTTATCCAGCTGGTTGATCAGGACACCGTTATGGCAGGTTTCAGGGACCTGGGCTTCCCCAATTGCCTGGGGGAGATCGATGGCACCCATATAGCGATCCTGCGGCCCCCAGATGACGATGCGGCCGAGTACATAAACTGGCACGGGTACCACTAGCTACCGCTCCAGGGCCTGGTGGCCCACCGGGGGCACTTAACGGACATATTCACCGGGCACTCGGGCCGCAACCACAACAAACGCATCCTCACCATCTCCCTGCTGTTTGTCCGCATGTACAGGGGGGACTTCGCAGACATCCGAATGACCCGGATAGAGGGGGTGATAATGCCCCATGCATCATTGGAGACCCGGCATATTCCCTGAAGCGATGGCTGATGAAGGCATTCCCGGTGCCCATCACCCCAGCTCAGCAGCGGTACAACACCCACCTCAGCACAGCTCGCACCGTGGTCGAGAGGTCCTTCAGTGCCCTCAAGCAGTGTTGGCGATGTCTAGCCGGCCGGCTGGAGTATACGGTGGAGACCTCCTCCCTTGTCATTGGAGCCTGCTGTGTCCTCCACAACATATGTGACTCCGACGGGGGCGTTTTGGAGAACCCCCCCTCACGCCGCCTGCCTGGTCCGGTACCGCTGTATGCTGACGTGCCTAACCCCCGTGAGTACCGCTATGTCAAGCACATCAGGGCAGCACTGGCTCATTACGTTGAGTGCCTGTCCCGTCCCTGAGACCCCTGTCGACTGGACCCTCCCAGCCGGACCTGCACCGTGACCGCAGTGAGACCGATGCTGCTGCAGCCCTGTAGCTGCATGAAATAAAGCACTTGGACAGATTTAGGCGTGCCACCGACATTTTATTGTGCTCCCCCATTCCCGCCCAATACCCTGTTACACCCGTGTGCCCTTGTGCCAATACCCCCTCCCACCCCCCTCAGTGGTGCCGGGTGCCTCCTCCTACCAGGCGCTGGGCCACTATGGAGCCCTTGCGGTGCAGCACCCAGCTCAGCGCGTCCATGTAGGGGGAGGCACGTGTCGCCCGCCCAGAGCGCCGGTTGTTGTCCACTATGTCCTTGAACCCCATTTTCAGTTCCTTTATTTTTGTCCGGCAATGTGTGGGCGTTCTGTCATATCCGGCCTCCCCCATCTCCGTGGCTATCTGGGTGAACACCTGTTCGTTCCTGGCGTTGACTGCCAGCTCGCCCTGCATCTCGGGTGTCGCCCAGATGGCTATGAGGTCGTGGGTCTCCTGGAGCCCCCACTGACCCCCCCTTTGGTACCGCCACCTCGGTGCTGGCCCCTCCGCTGCCTCTTCCTCCTCCGCAGCCACCCCTGCCTGGCCCTGGCTCCCTCCAGCCTCCGCTTCCTCCGGGGCGCGTACCCTCTTGCTGGTCTGTTTGGGGGAATGATGGGGGCTGTTGGGTGGGCTCCTGACGGCTGTGGTCCCTCCCTCCCTCCCTCCCGAGTCCCTCCTCTCCCCTGCTCCGACCCACCCGCTCCCAGCTGCACCCCCTACCTTCTTCTAGGGTGGCCCTGTGTGCTGCTGGGTGTCCCCCGCTGGGCTGGGTTCCCCCTCCTGCTGCTTCTGCTGCACCTCTTCCTCGGCCTCTCGCTCCATCCTCCGCTCGGTTTCCTCCACCCTCCTCTCCATCGCCTGCTCCGTCACATTCCCCTACTGCTGCCTGCCCTTTAAATCTCCCTCCGTGTCCCGCTTGTTGGCGGTTGCCTAGCTGTGACGCTGCGCCTCGCCTCCTCCCTCCGCTCCTTCAAATCCCTCCTCAAGACCCACCTTTTCCATGCTGCTTATATGTTCTGTACAGCGCCAGGTTGTTACTGGCGCTTTATAAATGTTTAATAATAATAATAATAATAATAATAATTTCCTTCCACTGCGGCCAGGGTTTTCCCTTTAGGCGTTACTTTTCATTCAGCCCTGCTGTGGTGAGCACTGACCACGCTTCTGGACCTCCTCCCGCTCCGACCTCACGAAGCATGGTTAGGTTCACCCCGGCCTGTGTTTGACTGTGGTGAACATCTGGATGTGAGCAAACAGACATGTACGGCTCTTTCACCACCGCCCGCGTTTGACTGAGGTTGACTGTGGTGAATGCCACAAATGAAACGTCTGAAATCACCCTTGTTTTCTAGACCCTTTATTACATCATTGCCGCCCTCCTCTGAACCCGTTCCAATTTGTCAATGGTAGGCGAATGTTACAATCATTATGTTATACTTGATAAAAATGAGGAAGGAGCATTCACTAGCCTTTTCCCATTATCATAGAGCATACAGGCCTCAGGATTGAATGAAGGCCAGCGTGTTGGGTGCTGCACTCAACACTCCCTGCCCCAACGAGCTTACAAATTACAAAACAAGTCATACAAAGTTGGGAACAGATCAGGATGTGCTCGTGTAAATCCCCACAAGACTAGCCTCAGACAGAGGAATTAATGCACACTGGTCCTGGGGAAACAGGGAAAGGGATCTGTTATCTGGGATTTCTGGGATTAGGGTTTACATTGGGTTAGGCCTAGAGCTGAAATGAAAAATCTCTGCGAGTGTTGTTTCCGAAAGGAACAGCTTTTTCACCTTAATTTGCACAAGGAGGAAATCTACTGGCATTTTCCATGATTTTTCCACTATTTTCTGCCATTTCGGTAATTCACGGTATTATCGGTAATACCTGAAATTACCAGAAACTACCACAATGGTGGAAAATCATGGGAAAAAATGGAAAAAATGTCGGTAGATTTTCTCCTTGCTCCCGAAAGGTTGGTATTTCTTGACAGAACAAGAGCACCTGCTCTCGCTTCAGGCCTAGTTAGGCCTGGAACATCTGGGTAGTTAGAAAGGAATCCTTGAAAAGACTGACAGAGCTGTCTGGGCATTCAAGCCACACCCAAGAAAATTAAGTCCGCTCAGCTGCTGCTCAGGATCAAAATGAACAGGGTCTGGAAGGATGAATCTACTGTCAGCCCATCAAACCGAAATATAGACGGGGTGCAAAAGTGGAAAAAACTACAACTGATGCAGCCTCCTTCTATAACTATATTCCATAATGCATTATAATCAAGCTAACACAGTACACAATGCAACGGTAAGGAAAACTTCAATCATCAGCTTTTGCTACTAGTGAACTATTTAACTCCACTAGACATCACCACAAACAGGCTCTATTTGTTTTGCCTGTTCTAAAGTGCTAGTCAGCAATTAAAAGCTGAGGAGTCGGAGTTTAGCTAGGTATTTATTTGCATTTTAAAATAACTGTACTTCAGCCCCTTTCAAATTTATTCTTTCCAGAAATATCAAATTTTACTCACACAAATGCTCAAAAAGAGTAAATTTAATTCTCCACCAGATATCTTTCAACAATTCACTTTCTGGACTTGGGAGTGTGCAAGGGAGAGGGGTAGGAGAGAGACAGGAGGAATGCAGAGAAAGTCATATAACAAAACACAAATGAATAAGCAGTTCTGAGGTGCAGAGGCCAGACAAAGCTAGAATTAGGTCGGAAGCAGGACTTGTCAGTCGCTATTTCTGGCTGTTCCAAGGACACAAGAACAAGTCACTTGTGAGGAATATGGTTAGAGGATGGGGGAGAGATATTCCAGCCAGGCATACATACTGCTGAAAGCTGGAACTTGACTGCACTTGGAAATTAAGGCTTCACAAAATACAGTTGCACCCGGAAATTAAGGCTTCACAAATGTAGTCCCTTAAGGCTATATTTGTGAAGCCTTAATGTCTGGGTGTGTCACTTCCCTGAAGCTCCCCTAAGCTGGAGAGGGGGTAAATATATCTTCTTGTTGCACCTCGCCTGTTGGTCTGCATGCAGGTTTCTGCATTTAAATCTATTGCAAGTGCAGGAGAAAAGAAAGCTGAAAGCGTGGCGGTGTTACCAGAGAAGTGGGTCAGAACAGCAGGGAGAGGGACCAGCAGTCAGAAGAGGAAAAGACAGCAGCAGTGAGGCCAAGTGTCCCCCTACTGTCTTTTGCATCAGTGTGGCCATTGCGAAGGCAGCTGCTCTCCATGATCTTTGCCATGTGTGAGATTTAAATGCACGCTGATTTCAATACTTCTGATGGGCCAAGTGAGACTGCAGCTCTCACTGATGCTACTGGCAGTTCTTCATCCAATTCATTGACTAATATGGCACTGCCAGTAGCCCAGACTCCACAGCTTGGACTGGAGCTAGGGTTGCCACCTCTCTCAATTTGAGCCTAAAACTCCCATCAGCCAAAATGGGAGCTGAACAGCGAGAAGTGGCTCCCTAACTGGAGCAAAAAGCAGCATGAGATGCAAGATACAGCTGAAAAGAGAGGCAGCAGCTCTTTCCCACTGAGATCATGCACAAACATTCAATTACTCTTCAAAGGGTGAAAACAGACATAATGCTAACTCCACTTTAACAGCGCTTCAACATTTCTTGTGCATGTTACAGAGCTGTATTGATTCCCTATGCAGCCCTGCAACGTGCATAAGAAATGTTAAAGCGGTCTTAAAGTGGTGTTGAAGTGAAGTTAGTGTTATGTCTGTTTTCACCCAAAGACTGTGGTTATTTTGGAAAATTGCAGGTGACAAGCAATGCACTACACTTGGTTTATTTAACAGAAGATGTAACACTAACTGAAACAGCAGAGGGAACTAAGTCCCCCAAATGCCTTGCCAATATCCTATATGGAGATAATTAAATGAGTCATCCTTTCCTCAGCAGTCCCATGGGCCCCTCTTGAGAGCAAAAACAACAGCTAGTTTAATGAGTGATTTTTCTGAGATTGTCGAGCATTCAACTTTTGGCCAGTCATGCCCATCTGTGGCATCTCAAGTTGGACTCCAAAACGGAGACACCCCAAATTACTAGCCATTTTTGAAAATGTAGGTCTGTGAATGAGTATATAGGACTCCTGGCTACTGAAGACTCAAATAACTTTAGGATAAAACCCCAATTTTAAAAATGGTACTTACTGGATGTGTTTCTAGTGGTTGCTTTAACAGGAGATCTCCAAAAATATCTTCACAGTATTTTGACATCTTGTATTGTTGATATTTGCTGGAAAATGTTACATTTGTTACATTTTAAAGTATACTTAAGTCAGTGTTATTAAGCAAAACTGTTATACCAGGGGGATGCAAATGTTCTGTATCAGAGGTGGTAAGTGGTGGCTTGTGAGCTGCACTGGCTCTCTGGGACCTATATTATGGCTCCTGGCGAGAAGTGGCTTCCTAGGGGAGGAGAATCCATGCAGTTCCCTCAGTTCTACCTCCTTCGTATGCTGGCTGTTAAGGAACTGCTGTACTCAACGGCCTGCTTCGCCAGTCACATAGGTAGCGTGGGGTGCAGCTGGGTAAATCTTGGGCTAGGCGGGAAACCGCCTGGCTGGGAAGTGCTGCCTCCTTGTGAGCTCTTGCTGCAATGGGTCCTAGTATAGGGCCAAGTTTGGGGGCGAGGGAGTGTCACGTGCAGCACTCTCTCTGAAATTTAGTCAGCATCATTGCTGTCTCCAACCAGCATGGTGTATGCCCTCCAGGGCTGCTGAGGGATCCCTTCCCTTTGTCTCCTGTAATGCAGATGAGCTGCCAGTTCACAGTGGTAGCACAATCTTCTGGACTAGCCTCCAGTGGAGCTCACTGGCTTGCATTCCTCATACCCACAGAAACCCTGGCTTCTTAGAGAGGCTCCCAGGTACTGGGGGAAGGAACCACCACACTTAAGGGCTTCCTTAGCAGACATTTAGGGTGATTTCAGAAGTGACACGTTCCAATTCACCACAGTGAATCCCACCCCGGTGTGAACGGATTCACCGCAGGCTGTGGTGACACGTGCGGCCCCAACAGAGGGTGATTTCAGACGTTACGTTGGGGGCATTCACCCCGGCTGAACCACAGTCAAACGCGCCAGATGTGCACCACAGTCAAACGCGGGCCGTGTTTGCATTCACCACACTTCTGGACCCCCGGACGCAAGGAGGTCGAGAAGTGTGGTGAATAGCCACCACGGCTGTGGTGAACGGAAAGTAATATCTGGTTACTTACCATTCACTGCGGTTAATGGCATTCACCCCTGCCCGTGGTTGTGGCAGCAGTCGGATCGGCTGCTGCCGCCACCCATCAGGACGGGGGAGGGCCTCCGGGGAACGCAGGGGGCAGGGCTGTGCGGCACAAACAAGCCACTTGCAAAAGCATCAATTAAAAGTCAGTTTCCTGTGGCAGCCATCAAAAGGGGCGCAATTCTCATTTCTGCAGTTTTGCAGAGCTCTCTTTGATATGCACAGGGATGAGGGTTGGCATCCTTTTACAAACTGCAAATCATCTTTCCTGTGCATATCATGGGAGAACTCTGGGCAGGCATGCCTGGCATTGCACAAATGAAGTTTGTGCTCTAAGTTAGTGGCAAAGGAGTTAACATGTTGCATTTTTTACTTTCTTTGCTATTTTTTTACACCACCACACACATAGCTTGGGAGGGACAGGAGAGAAGAGAAGCACACATTTATTTTAAAACATTTGAAAAAAATTATTTTAGTTATTAAAGTTTGTGTTGTGTGTGTGTGTGTGACAGTTTCACTACATATGTAAAGTGTCCTGTGCCTCCTAGCAATATACAAATTTTGATATACAGTTCTTTGCCCATCTCTGCTCTACATTTTATGCCACTCACTCACTTTAACCCTAGTATTAGCTCTTAGGGTATTTTCATAAACTGGCTGCACATCTCTTGCAATAACTCACAAGGAAGTGGCTCTCCAACTTTGCCCTTTTAAGACATTGTCACCTGTACACAAGGGAAAGTTGGTTATCATTAACCATTTTTTATATGTGACCAAAAGGGCCCTGGGGTAGAAACATACACCAATTCATTTTACCAATTCATTATATTTCATGTTAGTTTACACATTCAAGCAATTTAAGTGCCAAAGGACTAAGTAAAAATCTATCCCATGAGCCACACAATGTTGTATTTTTCAAGGGGTAAGGTGAAGGCTAAATAATTATATTCAATTACTCTTAGCTGTCTGTAAAAATCTAATCTAACTAAAAACCAATAACTGAAAACACATGTATTTGGACCAATGAAATTACTGATTAAAGACATTCAATTAATATAACCTTCAAGTGTACTTCACTGCTGCATCACAGATTAAAAAGCCAGCATTATTAAAGCAACCTCAAGTCTGATCTTAGCAGTAATACCAACATTTATGAATCTCTTCAAAGTGGTATCTAATCTAATTTTTCTGTATAACATTGTCACAGTGTATTCAAGCAATTTGCATTTAATATTTTGAGCCTCATCATATGTATAATATCTCTTTTCATCACACCTTTAAATTATGGAAGATGCATACACTTCATACCTGCAATGATTTTCAAATGACAAAATGACAGGATAGTCAGATGTAACGAATGCAGTTTCCTTTATGGCTTGAATCACATCCTTTAAAAAGTAAAGAAAGGGTTACGAGAAAACAGATAAGGTTACAAGCAGAATTGGAAAGTGCCACTGTCACGGAGAAACATAGGTAAACACACATGTAACACAGGACTACATGTAGACTACAAGTATGGTAAATATGTAATGCCAAAGGTTCCACATGCTTGTAATGTTACAATGGAGAACTGAAAAACCCATATCACAGCTGTAACACGTGAAAAGCTTCAGGAAATACAAAGAGAGATAAAGGATGGATATTGAGGACTCTTGCCAGACAGCCTTGTTGAGATGTAGATTGACTTCCATGTTTGCCTACGTGACCGACCCCACGATTCCCCAAAGGAGGGAACAGACACCAAGAAGGGGAAAAACTATTTAAAGTGAGTCACCTTGAGGCTCTTCTATCCTAATCTACATGTGATCTACATGTGAAAGTCTGCCTGCCAGCAGCTAGGCTGGAGAAACATGAACTGAGAGGAGGATTTTGCTCTCTAAAACGAGTGCCCAGCCACTTACGTTTAAGGGCTGAGAGAAACCAGAATTTCTGGACCTTGGTAGGGTAAGATGCGTAATTTAGGAACTCAACCAGTATAGGTCAGGAATGCGTTCTATTTACCTTTGATTTCTAGTAACCACTCTGTATCAACAATCTTGCTTATGTAATCAATAAACTTACTTCTTATCTTTATGAAGAAGTGTCTGTGTCTAACATTGGAACACAAGTGAGCAACAAGAGCCCTCAAGATCTTGCGAACCCAGAGAGTAAAGAGTCTGTAAACGGGAAGGATCGGGTCCTTGTGTGACAAAAGAGTTTCATTGTGGCACACTTGAATTAGCCAGAGAGAGAAACTGATTCAAGAGAGCAGTGCGCAAGGGAAACTGAGTCACTCAAACCCGGTAAAGTGGGGGGTGCGGACCTCCAACCCATGACAGTGGCGCCCCAACGAGTAAGGGTAACGCTCAGCTTGTGGACCAATGTGTAGAAAGTAGAGGAGCATACCCAGGTGAGTGGACTCCTCAGAGGGGAGTAAATCTCATACCTGCATAGTCTGAAAGCCCCAGGAGATGGGAACTCAGCTCTGAGAGGGGAATAAGCAGATCCTTGAGCAGAGTGCGTTAAGTCTTATGTTTTAATTTTAATTTCGGGTCAGGAAAAGTGCCAAAATTGGGCTACCAAAGCACTTTCACCACCTGAGAAGGTCAGAGCTGAGCAGGGAAGCTTGAAAGAGAGTTCTCGAAACAGAAGGGAAAACCAAGCAGCAGCTGAAACAGCTGATACAGGAATTTGAAATGAGCACGAATGGGAGCGGAGTGGGGGCAGCACATCCCCCTCCACCAAATTCCCCTACACCCGACCAGGAACCAGCAGATGCACAGGCGCTGCCAAACGTGCCTCAACACCCCCTTCCAACTGACCAGGAGCCAGGGGGACAATGCTCAAACCCTGATCTCGAGATGACCAGACTGAGGATGGAACATGAACTCAGACTGGAGAAGATAAAACAGGAAGAGAGAGAGAGAGGAAAAAGAGAGAGAAAGGCAAGCGCAGGAGAGAGAGAAAGAGCGGAAACATCAACCCGCTCTCCTAAAAATACAAGTAGATGCAGGAATGCAACCCACACTACCCTCTGGAAGCATCTCAGAAAGAGACAGGAGGCAACTAATCAGAGACTGTTCAGCACTTTTGCCCATATACAAAGAAAGCGAATGCATAGATAAATTTTTCACAACTGCCCAGCACATCTTTCAACGAGAAAAGATTCCAGAGAACTCGTGGATCAGTTTGGTGATACCCAAGATCCCCGAGAAGGCAAGAGATGTGTACAGCGTAAAGCTTGCGGAAAACCAAACATTGACTTTTGAGAAATTCAAAAAAGCAGTTCTTGAGGAGTACAGAATCACTCCAGAAACTTTTCGCCTGAAACTACGCAACTTTAAGAAGGGAGATGGTATGTCTTATTCAGATATGGGAAAAAATTTACATCAGTACGGGGGGAAGTGGCTAGATGCACAAGGAAAGGCTACGAAGGAGCAAGTAATGGACCTTGTAATCCTTGAGCCATTCCTAAATAACTGTACCCGTAATCTCAAATCACACTTGCTTAATCAAGGGATCACGAATGTCAAACAGGCTGGGAGGAGGGCAGATGAGTATATTTCAAATACTATCTCAGCTTATGGGGAAAAGAAACCACATAATGGGGAAAAATCCAAACAAGGATTTTACCATAAGCAGAATGGGTACAATTCACAATCTTAACAAGTAAACTTAACCCAGAACAAACCAAACGAGAATGGGGGTGGGGGGAGATAGGCATCACCCAGACTCCAAAGAGCACACACCTCCCAATCCCCTACTAATGATTCAAGACAGTGCTATAACTGTAAGCTGTTACAGTGGTAAGAGAATGCCCTCCAAAAAGAGAGTTTCATAGCCCTAAAAGAGAGGCTGATGAGATTATTGGGACTGTCAGTGCAAATTTTGTGTCTGTACTTCAACCAGTCCCCAGTGGGGTTAATGATTGCTATACCATTCCTAACTCACCCATAGGAGATCAGTTACTATGAAAACCTGCTAAGATTAACGAGTAAACTGTGTGGGAAGAGTAGACAATGGTGCACAAATGGTGATGGTATGGGAGGACTTGATCCCAAAATGCAAAATAAACATTCATAAAAAGGTTGTGGTATCACTGGCAATGGGGATCACAGATATTTTGCCAACAACCACTGTAGAGTTAGAATGGGGAAGCACAAAAGTACCAATCCAAGTCGCTGTCCTCCCAAGAAAAGCACAAAATGAAATGTTGGTGGGGAATTATATAAACAAATGGATGCTGGGATGGAGCCTGGGGAAAGCCCACTCCCAGGAACCCGGGAAACCAGAGAGCAACCCGGGAAGGGAGGGTGAGGGGCAACAAGACTCAGAGAACCCTGAACAAGTTGCACCTCTATCCCTAAAACATGGGGAGACACAGAACAACCCTAGTGGAGGGGAAGGGTTACAGGAAGGCTTTACAGGTCCTGTACCCCAACCTGTGAACTCCACTCAGGGGCAGGAAAACCCCAAACAGGAGTCCCCAAACCAGCCAGAAGGCAGGGGAGGACAAGACTCGGGGAGTGAACTGCAAGTCTCTGTCTCACATGGGGAACT
>QEPC01007748.1:3021563-3035419 GCA_003113815.1 Sphenodon punctatus | reverse complement strand
CTTATTTAGGAACTCAACCAGTATAGATCAGGAATGCGTTATATTTACCTTTGATTTCTAGTAACCACTCTGTATCAACAATCTTGCTTATGTAATCAATAAACTTACTTCTTATCTTTATGAAGACGTGTCTGTGTCTAACATTGGAACACAAGTGAGCAACAAGAGCCCTCAAGATCTTGCGAACCCAGAGAGTAAAGTCTGTAAACGGGAAGGATCGGGCCCTTGTGTGACAAGAGAGTTTCATCGTGGCACACTTGAATTAGCCAGAGAGAGAAACTGATTCAAGACAGCGGTGCGCAAGGGAAACTGAGTCACTCAAACCCAGTAAAGTGGGGGGTGCAGACCTCCAACCTGACAGCCACAGAAATAGCATAAGACAGGTTCTGCCATAAAAACTACAGAGACAGAAGATGCATTCACACGAACCTTTTCTCGTGCCTCTAATTTCTCGCATGTGATTGTAATGTGCAATGTGTTTTTAACTGTTCTGACACCCACCTCCTCTATTTAAAAGTTGCCTCCTCCCTCATTGCTGTGGCCATCGCTAAGTATCTTGAATTTAAAAGCCTATTGTTACTTCTAGGGATGATAGAGGAAACAGGAAGACAAAAAGTAAAAACCAGCCAAAAAAATATACATGGAAATATGTGACTCTCTGGTGCAGGGGACTGACAGCGGGATTCATCCCACTACACATTATAAAAAATGTTCAAGGTTATAAATCATATTATTAAATCCTGGTTTCTGAGGGTGAAAACAGACATGACGCTAACCACCCTTTAACCACCCTTGGTGGTTATTTATGCATGTTGCAGGGCTGTATTGGTGTCCTATGCAGCCCTGAAACATGCATAAATGACCACCAAGGGTGGTTAAAGGGTGGTTAGTGTCATGTCTGTTTTCATCCTGAGTTAAATATTTCTGATTGGATGCACCATCTCCAACCTGTGACCTAACATTTTTTTACAAAGAAAAAGTGTGGGGAAGGGATTTTCTCAGACTTAACTTCTCATGTGAATGCAGTAAGAGCCTGAACAAGATACATCTATTTTTCTTCTCCATCTTCTGTACTACCCCAACACTAACTTGGGCTCCATGAGTCCCAAGCTCTCCCCTTAGGAAGGAAAATGGAAGTTGCAATGGTCAATAATCAGTGCTGCTCTGAGCTACAAGCATCTACTGGAAAATGCCTGTGATTCAGAGCAGCCCTGCTATGGGCAGATCACACTGGGGCCAATCCCATGCCCCATGTGTGCTGCTATGTGCACGCATGTGCTGCCGCATGGTTCTCACATGTGCTGTAGGCCCCGTGCTGGGTGCGTGTGCGACCTGCGCACGTGTATGTGTGTGCGCACAGCATGTGCTCTGCATGGCGGTCCGCAGGCAATGGGATTGGCCCCACTGACAGAAAGATTTTGCTCTCAGCAGCAAATGCTACATGCTCACTCCCTTCCATAGATGAGAAGGATTCTGTAGAGCGAGTGCGGGTCTCTGGTGCAACGAGGAGCAGGATTTGCTGAGACCTCAAAGGTTTTTGAGACAGCTCCTTGCATTCTGTTAAACTGAAGTGGTGGGTGGGGGAAGGGAAGGCAATGGTGATGAGTTAGGGGTAAGTGCTGGAGAGGTGGGAGAAAGCCAGTATTATGTGGATCCTTTGGACCATTTGGATGGAGTGGCAAACTTGCAGTGCTGTGAAAATCTTCTCTCCTTCTTTGAGTTCCCCAGCTTACAGCTAAATTTCCCTGACTGGGCATTGGGGAGATAATTTTGGCTTACGAACAGTTTCATAGGTTAGACTTTATAGATTACAGACACAAATTACCTTGAAAAGAATATCTGTACACATTGCCTTTCCATGCGTGATTATTGGTTCTTGGTCTTCACCTTTTCCATCCCAACAATCCAGCTCAACACATCTATAACCCAATAAACATTTCAGTAAAATTTCTAAAACTTTTTTGTTTTCAGATGCAGAGACCCAAGTCAGTCCCAAAGCAATTTCAGAAGTAAAGAATTCCCTTCACAATCATTTATAATTTTATAATTAATAATTTTATTTTGTAACTCTGGACATAGTATGATTATTTAAATATATATGTGCCTGTAAAACATCTAAGGAGAAATTATTTGTATCACTGTTAATTATCCTCTCACTGGGTTATGCTTTTAAACACTGCAACTATAATTTGTTAAGCAACACTTATGTAAGGGTTAATCTGCTTAATTACACATTACAGTCCCCTCTGAAATGAGAGTGTTTCAAATCTGATTTACATTCTCTGTTTTTTCAGTCCGTGCTGCATGAAGTGCTACATGTACATTGGCAAGCAAATGCTTTTTTATGTATATGGTATCATATGTCACGGTGGAAGGAAATATATTTGGAAGTAACAGGGTTCTCACTAAAAACCCATTAATTCTGGACCCCACTATGTCCTGTTTCTAACCTGCATCCAGCCAATAGAATTTGTCTGTACATCTCCACAGAAGACTTCCCGCCAAACTGCCTCCCTGTTAGATATGTATTGTGGGATGAACTGATGAAGTAGTGAGCCAGCGAATGTTCCATTTCCTGGTATAATTCCAAGCGGTCTAGGAAGACTGGAGCATTCTCATCGGACATTAAATATCTGCAAAATCCATCACTTGACATGAGACCTGAAAGGAAGCAAATAGCATTATGGTTTCTGTATATCTATGCAGAGGATACAAACTACAGTGACTAAAGGACATGCTTTATCACCCAGAACAGGGGTGGTATTTTGGCCCTTTTCACATGGACACGGGTGGGTGTTTTGGCACGGTAGGTGGAGGTGGGTGGGTGTCCCTTTACACGGACACACACACACACCTCCACCCACGGTTTTCTGGAGGGTCCCGTGGGTGGAGGTGGGTGTTGTGCACGTACCCCAACCCATCCTGCTCGATGTTCACACGGACGAACACCGAGCGGACACCCATCCCCCAGCCACCGCTGGCTGTTTACACAGACGCCCCCTTCCCCGCACACCCGCTCGAACACTGAGCGCGGGGCGGTGGGGCGTCCGTGTAAAAACAACCATATCATCAGAAAACAATTATTGTTGTTCATTTTCAGAATTCTCAGTCTCTTCAAAGCATGTAATGCTAAGTATCTCAATTATTATAAAATACAAAACTAATTTTATTTGAATTCATTTCCAGATGTGGGACAGTTTAAAATTCCATTGCTTGAAATACATAGAGCAGAACTGCTTCCGAACTACGAAAAACATTTCCCATTAAAACGCAGCCTTACTAGAAATGAAAAGTTCAAGTTACTTAACACAAAGTTAGGGGTACTGACCTTTCACCCAGGAATCAAAGCTCCAGTCCTCCCACATACGACTTCACGAAACACAAGCACTAAAATCAGGTCCAAATATATCATGTATAATAAAACCATTTAGAGAGCTAACCTCAATGCCCCACCTACTTTCCCATATGCGCTCTCATTTTCATTTCTAGAAGGCTGTTCTTCAGAATGGGTATCATGAGCTAGACCACAATCTGCCCCCCCAGTTTATAATATCCAAAGAAGAAAAGAAGCAAAACAACCCCGCCTCCCTCCCCAAGTAGCTGCATGCAGAAAGCACCTGATTTCCAATGCTGGGAGAAAGAAGATGAATCACTCTTCCATTCTCCCTGAGAAGAGTGAGAGGTGGTTTGTGTAGGAGAAGCACATCGAACAGAGTGTGAGTGGGGGAGGTAGGCTCAGTTGCACTGGTACAGAACTGTACTTTGCACAGACTCACCCTCCAGTGGACAAACATGGCATAACAGCTAGCCCTGGCCCTTCTACTATAAGATAAACCCTTTTTAAAACCTGAAGAATATCAAGATATATTTTTTTTGCCTATAAAAAGCTTGTTTTCCTTCCTTGTGCACCTGCTGTTATGATATTTTGGAGCCTTTGTGCCTTCTGCTAAATTTGTTGAAATCAACATGAAGAATCCAAAGTTATTAAGTAGGTGGCAATACTCAATATAAAACAAAGGGATTGGTGGGGATGGGGGTATAGGGGCCATATACAGGGCCCAGGTGCACCTATTATTTTGGGTCCCTGTTGTTCCTTAGGCTTTCCTTCCTCTACAAAATTATTGGTCTGTCTTTGGGAATCACTAAGTGGAACTCTATGATCCACATTATGCAAAATGTCAGACTAGATCAGCACAATGGTCTCTATGGACTTAGAACCTGTGAATCTGTGGTCTGGGCATTTAGGAGCCACTTTACCACTGGTGGAGGGCCGTAAAATATTGCCATATACTGCTCACACCCATTTGTAGAATGGGTATTTGGTGGACGGGATTTTCATCCTAGCAGTCCAAAAGCAACTTCCCTGTATTTCTCATGATATAGACCAGAATGCTGCTGTATATCCCCGGTAGGACTTGAACTGCTGGCAGCAAGTACCTTTGGGTGCACTGCCTGTCCTGTATCTATGTACAGGCCTCTTACTAAAAAGGGTTCTTTCAAGCAGTGGTCATGCAAAGAAACGTGATAAAAATGGGAGAATCCATCCATGAATAAAACACTCAGGGGTGTACAGTCAGAGTCCACCTTATAAATAAGTACTGCCCTCTACCAGGGCATGGTGCAAAACGTATTTTTTTATTTATTCACTTTATTTTTCTATGTATTATTTGTTTTGACTCTATTACTATTCCTGACACAATAACAAGTCAATGAACTTGACTTGTTAATGAACCATTACCCCATGGTGGACAGCGTTATCCCTGCTCCATTGTCACGATTATACAAATGTTTTCAGGGTTTGGGTGTATTTTCTACCCCACGTGCATTGTTATGGTTTGGGGTGTAAATGTTCTCTCATTCAAATATCCTTGTTTGTGGTAAAAGCAGTGAGTGTGTTTCACAATACCCACACCCCGCATGCCCTGCAAACACAGTTACATATTTGAGGAGTTTGGCACCATGGTGTCAGTTCCCATGGCTGGGCTTCTGCACTACAGAACAGACAGCCACCCTGCAAAGGCAAAACCTCTGGGAAATTGATCAAACACTCATTGCCCCTTTTCCTGGGAGGTTGGCACCATGGTGCCAGTCCCCATGGATGTGACTGGGGTGAGTTAGCAATTTGTGAAAAGAGAGACACTTTGTCTCTGTGGGCAGCCTCTCCCTAGAGCCATTAATAGTGCTTGAAGGACAGCAATGTTTGTTTGAGCCATCAGCCAAGGTTGATAGATGTATTTACATGTGCCTTGGGGCATGTGTCTATGCAAAAACACATGGGGTGTATTTTTTTTACCCCTATGCTTAACATTGGCTGGGGTAGAAAATATATAACCCATGGGAAAAATCAATTAATTTCTGGGGTAGTTTTTTGATGAAGGTGTTCTTTGCTTACAGAACAAAAACAGTAAACGGTAGGAGGGTGTACTTTGGGGACATTGTTCACTGATGTGCCCGTGACAATGTCCTAGAAGGGCAAAGTCGTAGAGCCAATACTTTTAATTTTTTTTTGCCAAAAATACACAAGTGGGGTAGTAAAGATACCCCATGTGATTGAGCAGGGTTAACATGCGATGCAGCGAATCGTCTGGCCAGCGACCGCCAGATGTTCACCCAGCTCTCCCCTGGCGCAGGCAGCCGGCGGACACACGATGCATCCGCCGGAGAAGGTCAGTGACGTATTGCATGTTAATATTGCTCAAAGTGGGATAATGGGCTACCTCTCTGGCCAGTCCCTGTGCTGCCCCACGCCACAGTGAGGTCTGCTGGCACCAATGAGCAGCAGGTACATTCACTATTATTGTGCATTCATGTTATGACTGGGGGCGAACTAGTGGGCAGGCTGAAGGTGGGGCGGGGCCCCACACATGTGGCCGGCTTCTTGACCTGTCCTGGGGTGTGGCAGGACTGTGTGCTAGCAGCCACCTGCCCGGTTGCCCTGCAGGGGGTGGATCATGTGGCCTGCTCTCCCCGCCAGCCCAAAGTGTGGCAGCTTTGTTTGCCCTCCCCATGGTAGGTGGGGGATCAGGCCCGCAGTATGGGTATTTTCAGACGTTACAAGATCACGCTCAACCACAGTCAATACCCTGTGGTGGGGAATGCTCTCGTAACGTCTGTTGGGGAACCGGAAGTTCCCCTCCAGATGTTAACCACGCTCAATCCCTGGCAGGAATCTCATTCGCCACGCAATCGGCTGGACCGGTGGGGCCGGCGCCAATCGCGTGGTGAATGAGATTCCCGGTGGGGATGAAGGGGCCCGTCACGTCTGGATGGCGATCACGGCCCGGAATCCCCGCCGGGATTCCGGGCCGTGGTCATTTCGGGCGGGCGCTGCGGCCGCATTGGCTGCGGCACCTGCCCGTCTCCCCAGAAGGCGGGCGGTGGGGGAGCGTGGGGGGGTGCAGGGGCATGGGCCGCACGTTGCTCCGCATGGTCCCGCCCCCTCCCCAATTCCCTGCCGGGATTCCCTGGCACGTCTGTTGGCCGTGCCAGAGTGATCCCGGTGGGGAATCTAAGGGTTATTTCCATGACGGGGCGAATGCTGCCCTGTCACGTCTGTAAATACCCAATCTCATGTGGCTTCACCCGATGATTCTTCTATAGACAGCTGAAGTATTGCATTGGGGGCAGGTTATGTATGCTGCTCCTTGTATAAGTGTCCCTAGTTGTTACGATCAGTAATCCAATATACAGTACCACATTAAATAAATAAATAATGTTAGTTTGGTTGTATAGTTATTCTATACCACTTGCAAAAATATATCTCCCTTCTTTTAAAAATAGGTTTCTGAGGGTCACTGATTAATGATTATGGAATTATGGGTATACCAGGGCAGAGTTCCTGTGGGCCACTGGCCTTTAAGGTGGTGCATCTTCAGGGCTAGGAAGAACATGCATCTTCAGGCTTAATAGAGGGGCAGCTGAGACTGGGTATGGCAGAGCCAGCCCAGGGCTGAAAGCCAACAAAAAGCTCAGTGCGAGGGACACCTGTGAGGAGGCAGGAGCTAGTTGGGCACTCTGGCTCAGAAAGAAAGACAAACCCTGCCTGCAAGGAGGGTGCTGCCAGGGTTGGAGGGTTTGGGTTGCCTGACTTGAAAGCTCGGCGGGCTACTGGAGGGACCGAGCTTAGCCTGCGTAAACAGGAACTTGGGGTAAAAACAGACAGGCAGGCGGCAGGGTGGCTCCCCGGTCTGGCCTGGAATGGAAAACGGCGGCAGCCACTCTCTGGGTTGGCGGGTGGCACTGAACAAATGTGCCTGCCGCCAGGAGAGCTGTCCACCACCTGCAAGACCCAGGTAGGGGTGGGACCGCAACAGACATGTGGGTGGCCAGCCCTGCCCCGCCTCCAGGGCTTTGCCATGACAGGCAAACATGGTGCCTGGCCAAGGCGGCCCCAGCTCCACAGCGGGAATGGTGGGGATGAAGAGACACGCTGGCCCGTTTGGGTGGCCCTTGGTCCAGAATGGGCACCTGGGATCAGGCCTAGGGCATATCCCAGGCCAGCCACCTACCCTCCCTGGGGCAGTCCTGGGCCACAGCAGGCTCATGTCAGGTCTGTTTTTACCCTCAATGAGAGACTAAGACTGTATGTATACAGAACTGTATAGTGGTGAGAGACTGGACAACTTGTAATTAAAAGAGACACTTAAGTGATTCCCTGAAGAGACTGAAATGATTGGGGCTGCTTCCTGCAACCCATTTCACCCCCAGGTGACCCATCCATCTAAAGGCCAGATGTGCAGATGGAGCAGGCATGCAGCAGGTGCTCCAGAACATTCAGGAGTGCCGCCGGCAGAGGCACCAGCCTGAAGCAGAACATTCAAGAGCGCTGCCGGCGGTACTGCAGAGCATCCTGGACCGCACCACGTGGAGCGGGTCAGCCAAACCTGGTGCACCGGCCAGAAGTGGAGCTGCTGTCCATCTGTTAGGTAGACCTGCGCTGCAGCTCCATGCCCAGACAGCTGTTCTCCCAGTCAGTACTATAGAGTTGCAGCTGCCAGCCTAGAGCATCGGCTAAGTGGCCACAACTCTACAGTGTGGGTGGGAGGTATGCCATGTGGGCGGTCTGGGGAAACTGTCAGATCCATGCAAAGCAGGGCTGGAAGTAGGCAGTTGGGGGGGAAGGGGGTGCACCCCTGGAGCAGCTCCATGGGTGGTCAGGCCCCACGTCCATCTGAAGACACCTGTTGTGTTTGTGTGATGCTCCTAGAATCTTCAGAGAATGCCTCCCATGCAGGCCAGGCCAGGAGTCCAGCGCATGATGGGCAGAAGGGTTTTGTAATAATGTCGGTCACTGAAAAATCTGTAGACCTAACTGAGTGTCAGAAAGGAGCATAACCTTTGTAGAAATGTGCTATAAGCTGCTGTTATATCCAGGTAGCCCCCCACTCACCTTTATTCTTCAAGTCCTCATCTGGCTCATATGTCTCAATTATCTGCATAGCTCTTTTTGGATCATAGAATGGAAATAAAATTTCATTCAGCCGAGGGTCTCGTTGATGCTAAGATTAGAAAATAGCATCATTTAGCAAAACTACTTAATGCCTGGTTATATTCTAAGCACACTGCTGATGAGAGAGAAAAAAAGAGGCGGACATTTTTTAAAAGTGGTACTCAGTAACTTTTGCATTACAAAAACTGATCTTTTTTTAAAAAAAACCAAATCAATTATATTCAAAAATATTTCATAGTCCAGTGTAATCAATTATTTTATATTCAGTCATGAAAATATCTATCTAGTGTATGTGGTAATAACATATTATCATTGTTAATATGTCATTAATATTATTATTTATTATTTATAAAGCACACGAGTTCAAGTGCTTCACAATCCTTATCTAGTTCACCCTCACAACAACCCTGTGAGGTAGGTCCTTATTATTCCCATTTTACAGATGGGGAGCTGAGGTTGGGAGACAATGACTTGCCTAAGGCCACACAGTGAGTTCCTGGCTAAGATGGATGCTGGGTTCAAGTCCTACACTTTAGCCACAAAGCTTCACTGGCTGTCAATAGCCATTTTTACACAGGCCCCGCAGGGTGGAGGTGGGGGGGTGGGTCCGTGTTTGCGCTGGTGTGTGCGCAATGGGTGGGGAAGGGTTTATATGGGCGTGCACGCATCCCCATACACCCACCACCCATCAACACGCATGGAGCAACCTCTGTTGTCACCGGTTGCTCCGTGCGTGTTGATGGGGGGGGGGGAGGAAGCGTGTGTGTTTGGTGGGAGCGCACACACAAGCACACCCACTCATCCAGATTTCTGGGTTGTTCATGCATAGTTGCGTCTCATGTAAAAAGGGCCAATAACTGTCAATAAAAGGATAGACCTGCTCTCTTTAGAAAGCTTTTATGAAGATCATGAATTACTGCCTGATAGGAATGTAATTATTCCCTCCAAACTTTCTCTTCATCAATATATGTGATTAGAATCAAATGTTTAAAATAACAGCAGCTACAAATATTCCAGCTGAAGACTACATTTAGAAATGTGTACATAGTAATTGTCTCTATGAATCATATAAATATTGAATCATTCAACTTTTTTTAAAAAAATCTACCATTCAGGTTCATAGAGGGAATATGTAAATCATTAAACACCTTCACATTATTATACCCCAAATCTTCACTTCGTCCTCCCCCAAACTCATGCTAATTAGTGATATTATGAATAATATCAAGCACAAATATCATTGTGCCTATATTCAGGTATTTATGATTACATTTATTAATTTATTAAAGAGCCATTCAGTTTAATGTGAATAATGAGATTTCCACTTTCCTCACACTGGATTAGAACTGTGTGCCTGATTCTCCATTAAAAATAAAAATAAAATAAAAACATAATTCATCTGGGTAGTGGCATGTAAGCAAATGCAAGCATAACAGAAATAAATATGACCATGGAGACAACCTCTTTTAGCTAAGTTGGTGCTTAGGTTTGGAATTGTAATTTAAGCAAGTTTCACAAATGTAACATAGGCCACACCATATTGTTGTTCAATTTAGGAGTGGACAATGTGGGATGCATATGACTTATATAAGGTATCACAAGCATTTGATGTAATTTCTTACATGTACACATTTGTAGTTCAGGTGATATCTTTTATTGGACCAACTGTACTTGGTGAGAGTATGAAAACTTCCAGGCCATGCAAGGCCCTTCCCTCAAGCATATAAGAAGCCAGAACTATAGAATGAACAAATGCAAGACATTCTAGTCAACTTACTGTGTACTTTGTAAAGTACAATTTACGCTTACTTTGTAAAAGCGCCAGGTACATTGCTGGCACTATATAAATGCTTGCTAATAATTTGAGGCAGTGTCCAATCAAAAATGAGAAATCTTTTTTTCTTCTTTGCAAATCAACACATTGGCATGTTTTTTATTATGTCTAAGAAATTACAACCAACGCCAAATTCACCATGCAATTGATGAAGCATCCATTAATTAATGCTACTGAAAGCTGGCGGCATCTGAAGTATGCAATTGAATTCACTATACATTGCCTTATCTGAATACCAATGTAAAACTCAGATGAAATATAAAATGGAAGTAGTTGAATGCAGGCTATGCCTTGCTAAGCATTACTTAGCAACACAACATTAGCATGCAACTGTACTGCCTACTATATAGAGAGATGTATATTCATGAATAGAGGAAAGCTTTGCAACCACTGGTGAAAATGCATCATTTGAAACAACAGCGAGAAAGAGGAGGTTTTTTTTTTACTGAAGAAAAGCGCTCTCTGTCTCCACCCCTACCCGCATCTTCTTAGAAACAATGGCAAATATAGGACCAAGATGTCAAGGGGAAAATAAATGGGAGGAGACAAAATGATTATTATTAACCACCTTAGAATTCACAGCCATGTAATTCCTGCAGGGATGGAACAGTACATTTTTTCTTATTGCTATGATCGCTGGTCATTATCTTGTTCAGTTTGATAACTAATTAACACAACTTAAAGGAGGCTTAAAAAGCCGCCTATAAAGCAGTGGGCTTGCCTGGGGCTGGGCTGTGTCTCCACCTGGCTGCTGTTGCTGCACTTTGGATTGCTCCCCCCGCTCCCCTCCCCGACTCAGTGAGGAACACTGAGCCCTCCCTGGGATTTTTGGTTCAGAAAGGTGACTCCAAGGGCAGGCACTACATTTGGACGGCCCAGCCTGAGAGAATAAGCACCTTGCCTGGGGGTGAGCACTGCTTTGAGGAGCCGCCAAAGGGTGATGTCAAAAGGAGCCCTTTGGTGTTGCCCGTCAGCAGCAACAGAAGTGGGATTTGAAATGCTGGTTGGACTAGACAAGTGAAAAGGGAACTTGACTGTTAATAGAATGGGGATATTGGGTGGGAATGGTTGGGGGATTGGGAACTGCCCTCTGTGAGTGGGGGGTACAGGACTGTGGGGTTAGTGCTCTCCCAGGCTCTCCTGGGAACTGTCAGATCCCTGTACGGGTGGGGACTGAGGCGCCGCTTTTCCCGTCTGGCTGGTGGGGGGGTGGGCGTGCACGCGCCACCGCTTGCTGTCAGTGGCCCTGGTGGCCCCCGTGACCGGCAGAGTGGCATTCTCCTGTGTTCAGCATGGGGTCACCGCAGACGCTGGAGGGGCAGGGCCAGGGCTATAATTTCTCCGGCAGCAGGGACAGCTGCCGCCGGTTATCAGAGCTCTAAGCAACTGGCCTGGATGCTTCGGAGCTCGTACTTCCCCCTTGCCTTGTACTAACTACCCCCTTCCCTCCTGGTTTGTCGTGTGAGTGTGTGTCCTGTTAGTGTGTGTGCAGAGTGAGTGGGTGGTGTCTCTGTGTATGTTCTCTTCCTGCCTTGGGAATCTGGCATGTGAGTACCCTGTCCTTCCCCCACACCAGCGGGTGCCTCACTCCCCTGCCCTCTCGGAGCTTTGGGGTGCACCCCCTTCCCCCGGGGGCCTTTTCCCTTTCCCCGGAGGGTCCAGACCCTGGCGTGGGTATGTGACTGGCTCTTTCGCCTCTGCCGACCAGTGATGATCTGGGCATATCTCTCTTTGGGGAGGACTGCTCACCTTAGATCCTGAGGGCCCTTGTTTCACGGCAGGGGTGTTCGAACCTTTAGGGCACCCTCAGGTGGGTGGGTTATAGAGGCTGACACGTGTTTCCTTTCCCTCCCCCCCAACACAGACATGGGTGGGGTGGGAAAAGGTATGGATTTTTGGTGCTCAGGGATGAGTTAAGGATCAGGGATGAGCATGGGGAAGGGTGAGATATATTTATATTTATTTTATGTGATGTTTTTTAAATGACTGGATTGTGTAGAAATCAAAATTATTATTTTTATTATTCTCCAACAGAGAATGTTCTGCTCAGTCTAGCTACTATTTTATGCACATTCTTCCAAAAGAGTTAGTTAAGAACACCAAGATCCCCATTTAAGAGAAAAGGTCTTAAAAAGTACCTTTTTGACTTGAAAAGTGAAGGAAGGTAGGCCACTGACAATTTTCCATTGCCTCAAGCATCCTCAGATCCAGTCTGTTGCTACGTTTTGTTGCTTCTCTTTGCAAAATATTGCTAAAATCCATCCCTTCCTTACTTCTTCCACCGCCCAACCCTAGTCCATGTCCTAGTCATCTCTGGGCTGGGCTTACCCCAGCATGGCCACAGGCGGGGGTGTCACATCTGCTCCTGCCCCGTCAGATGTTCACCACGGACGGGAGTAGAGGTAACCCCAAACTATGGTAGGACTAACCTGGGATGTGCGCACACATACCATGTTAAGTTCTACCACAGTCTGGAGAAGTCTACCCCGGACCGTGGTAGAGTGGGCCATCACGTCTGATGGCCTGCTCCACCTAACCCCGGCCGGTGGCTGGAGCAGCTCCGGGTGGGTGTGGCGGCCTCACAGGCTGCCACACCTGCCCATCAGGGAGGAGACGGGACTGGACTGAGAAGCACACGGGGCAGGGCCGTGCAGATCCACGTTCACATGTTCCCCACCCTCTCCCTGCCCCATTCTCAGTCCGGGCCACCGGAACATTTGTTCAGCGGCCGGGCAGACCTCAAGCTTAAATCCTGCTCTCACCCCGGGCAGGATTTAAGTGTTGCAGCCCTTCGAGCTGCCATGTGTGAAAATACCCACCCACCTGACTACTGCGACCACCTTCCTAGCCTTCCTAGCTCTCACCTTGCTCCCTTCATTTCTGTTAGGGCTGCAACCCGATTAGAAAGTTTAGTTGATCAATCAATTAAGCCTTTTTGTCCATTAACCAATAAATTAATTGACCAGAATTTGCAAACATTTACATACATTTGCATAAATTTGCCTAATTTGTGTGCGTTGGGTGAACTTGCCTTCTGCTGGGAGGTGGCCCCTTGAGCTACGGACTAATTGATTAATCTATTAATGGCTGTAGCTCTACTGTTTACCAAACCAGCTGCCAAAGCCATCTGCCTCACTCATCACTTTGATTATGTTCAGAAGCTCCTCTTCTCCCTCTTCCCTTTCCCATTTAGCACAATCTCCTTTAGGGCTCTTCATGGCATTGCTCCCCTTTATCTTTTTGCACTTTCCCCCTACATTTACATAATTTGCTTCCCCACTGCCACCATATTCACCTGCTCTCAAGTCTCCTGCTGCTTGAAATGCATTTTCCCCTTCTTATGCCGCCCCCTATGTCTGGAACTCCCTCTCTGAATGCAGTCACTCTGCTCCCTCCTCCCAACCTTCATATCCTTCCAGAAAACCTAACTCCTCCATCAGGCTTTTCCTAGCATCTCACCCTCACAGACTGATTACTGATGCTTACTCTCAGGACTGGCCTTAGCCTAGGTCTGGGGGGGGCAGGGCGGGCCTCAGGGCAGGGGCAGGGTGGGGCTAGGTGCGGGGATCGGGA
>QEPC01007748.1:2994425-3020531 GCA_003113815.1 Sphenodon punctatus | reverse complement strand
TGGATGTGGCAGAGCAGACTGAAGCTCAACACCGATAAAATGGAGGTGATGGTGGTGGGGAGAGTGAGGGAGGTGTCGGCCCCCCTGATTGGGGGGGTTCGCCCTCCTGCAGCTCAACAGGTCCAGAGTCTGGGGGTGGTGCTGGACGCGGATCTCCACCTGCAGCAGCAGGTAGAGGGGGTGGCGAAGGCTGCCTTACGCCAGTTGTATCTGGTGCGGAGGTTGCGTCTGTACGTTTCTGGCCCAGACCTGGCCTACCTCGTCCATGCCTTCGTCACCTCGAGGCTGGACTACTGCAACTACGTGGGGCTGCCCTTGTTCCTGGTTTGGAGGCTGCAGCTAGTGCAGAATGCGGCGGCCTGCCTCCTTTCGGGGATGGGTCGCCGGGACCACATAACACCTGTGCTCTGGGCTCTGCACTGGCTGCCAATAGCGTGCCGAGCCAGGTTCAAGGTGTTGGTGTTGATTTATAAGGCCCTTTACGGTCCTGGTCCCTCATACCTCAGGGATCACCTCGCCGTCCGCACCCCAGAGCAGCTCCTGCGGTCTGCCGGGGGTGCCTTCTTGGAGGTCCCCCGTGTTAAGCGGGGGGCCACAATGGAGAGGGCATTCTCGGTGGTCGGGTCGTGCCTTTGAATTCCCTCCTGGAGGAAGCTCGCCTGGCCCCGAGCCTTTTAACATTCCGGTGAGTTTGTAAAACCTGGCTGTTCGCCCAGGCCTTTGGGGAGGGTGGGTTAGCGGGTTTTTATCCTCCTACTCTTCTTTATTATTCTTTATATTTTCTTGTTGTCCTTTCCCTTTTTTATTTGTGAGATTTTTATAACTGTTTAAATGTTTTTAAAAGCTATTTTCTTGAAGTCTGTTAGCCATCCCAAGCTGCTTGCAGGAGGGACTGGGTATAGATATATTAAATAAATAATAAATAAATAATTAAATAAATTATTTTCCTCATGTATGTTCATCAAACTTTGTGCATATGATGATCCTCACAACTTATAGCCGTGGATAAATTTTCAGTATGTAGCTCGAGCGGTTTCCTCAAAATCGGGGCTCTAGCAGTCCCCTGTTAATAATGGAGAGTGGTTGTGCATTTAAGTTTCAGGCAGCTACTGCTGCCTGAATGGAATGGAAATTCTTATATTTCCCCCTTCTATTTTTTTTCACTGCTATTGATTATATGGCTATTTCTGTTACTCCAGCTTGTGATCTGGGAGTTGTTTGTCATCCTTCTCTTCTTTTTGCCCAACTTTCCAAATCCTGCATCTTTCCCCTTTACGATATGTCTAAAATTCATCCCTTTCCTTCCATAGTTACTACTAAATCTTTCTTTCAGATACTTATTTCAATAATTTCTCATGAATTATCTTTGATAATTTATGTTGATAAATACAATATTCTCCTCTTTGGCCTTGTTTGTACATTTGTTTGACTTTTACAGAAGTATCTTATGCTATTTCATATGCCACACCTTATGCCTGATCTGACCTCCCTGTATTTCTTTGTAGGACACTGACTTTGGCCATTTTCTGAAGGCTTATTTTTGCCTTACATTTTGTGGGGGCTACTGCATAATAAAAATAAATAATAGTAAGACAAAACAGGTGGAATCCTGATTTAATTGCAGACAATGACAAAAAACATTTTGATTTCCACGGGTCAATTATTTTGTTCACAGTCCTTTTTATAGAAACCCATATAAGTAGGGTTTCTGCTATATAGGTTAGAATTGATAAACTTGAGACACGGAGGCAAAAACTCTCCAGCTTCCTGTTATACTGATGCCCGAAGTGTGCAGAGGGCTGTGAGCCAATTGCTGCCCTGTGCAGGCGCAATGTCCCTCATGCTGCAAGCACGCTGGTGTTATGGGTTTCCAGGGAATGAACAGCCATGCTCCCTATGCCAGAAGGACCGTTGCACCATGGCACAACGAGGGCAGTTACTGGAATGTATACCTGCCATGGGTTCACATCCCAATGCCCAGTGCCATACCAGAGCCCCTAGCCTTTGTGGTGACATGCCACAAATTGCACACAACACCTGGTTTGAACAGGTGCATTGCTGGCGTGCCCCCACCATGAACATAACAGTCCCTACCAAATCTGACACTGGGACACAGGAACATAGCCATAGTCCCAACAGAGGCAGCTGACAGGGCTCACTGCCACTGGCATCATAAGGCAAGGAGAAGGAAGCCATGAAGCATAGCAGTAAGCCATCTGGTCCAGATCAGGTGATTTCAGACGTTACGGGGCCCGTTGGCCCCATACCGAAATCACCCTATTCATTCCCCGCCAGGATCACCCCGTCACGCCGTATCAGACGTGCCAGGGGGATCCCGGTGGGGAATCTGGGAGGGGGCGGGGCCGCGCGGTCCAACGTGACGCCGCACAGCCCCGCCCCCTCCACGCTCCCCGCCGCCCGCCCTCTGGGGAGACGGGCGGGCGGCAGGGCCAATGCGGCCGCCGCATCGGGCCGGATTTGCCACGGCCCAGGATCCCGCCGGGGATTTTTGGTCCCCGCCGGGGATCTCTTTGACCACGCTTCCCGGGACATTCCCCCCGCTAGCCCGGAAAATTGACCTCATGCGGGTACTGACCATGGCGAACATCTGGCGGCCACCAAACAGACGTTTGAGACACAGTGACCACAGGTGGGTATTCACAGTGGTTCACTGTGATCTCGTAATGTCTGAAAATACCCATCCTTGGCCCACCGAACACCCATTGCAGCGGGGCTGGGGCGGGTTGGCTGGAATGCACTAAGGCAGATGCTCTCACTAGCAATGGGACTGTGGGAGGCACCACGTCCAGGGAGTACACTGAGGGAGGGACTGGGAAACTGCTGCAGGAAAGAACAGCAGTCTGGCTTCTTGCTCCAAAGTGGGTCAGTTCCCCTTCTAGAATGTGACACCCGCATCCCACCCAGGAGAGCCTCCCCCCCCCCCCAAGCTCAGCCCTGCTCCATTTGTCGGGCTGAGGACTGCATGCTCCATTTCACAGATCTGGCTTCCTTGGAGCTGCCCCCAGCTCCAAGCTGCAGCAGCAAGTTCACTCACTGCCACTGAAAGCAACCAGGACAGGAGCTTATATTAAATTAACAGCTGCACTGCTTGGCACTTGCCGCCTGTGATGCTGCCTATTAAAGAGGGAGAACTGGGCATTGCGTTTAGCTACTCAGCTACAGGCGGCAGCTTGGCAGCAGGGAAGAAGGGAGTTAATAGGCAGCCCGTGCCTTCTAGTTGCTTTACAGAAAACCAGGGCTGTGGATGCTGTCTTTTCCCTGAGCCTCCTTAACATGCATAATGGGAGCAGCTCTGATCCTGCTTTGCCCACACCTCTCAGTTTGGGGTACTTGGAATCTGGGCAGCATTCTGTTAGCTGGAACTGGCGCACTATTCACCCATCTGCACTGCTGCTTCATATTACTTATACATGCGCACCTCTGCCCTGCACTTGCATGCAGCTGGATTGTGCTCTCAAACTATAAAATATACTTAGTAATACCCAAACTCCACAGAGTTTGCAGGATTGGAAGCCACAGAAAAGGCGAGCAGTCTCTAGGTAGGCCATATTATTGCTATTTATTGACTACTCACCTTCAGAAGCACAGAGCAAAAAGGAAACCAATTTAAAATAAAAAAGGTAATTCAAGGAAAGCAATGTATTCAAATGATGACTGAATCCTACCTACGGGAACTGCCTCACCCCCCGGATCCTGGATCGAGGTTCCCCGGGTTTCTCAGGTATCGGCCTTGTGGAGGGCATTCTCTGTGGCCGCGCCGTGGAACTCCCTCCCGCCGGAGATCCGCTTGGTCACCGACCTTCCCTCTTTTCGTAGACAATGTAAGACCTGGCTGTTCCGCCACGTCTTTCCCAAGGGAGATGGGATGGGTGGGTTGGGTTAGGGAGGGGTTGGGGGTAACTTGTTTTTATTGTGGGGTTTTAATTGTATTGCTCTTGTTTATTTTAATCTGTTTTAATATGTAGTTAGCTGCCCAGAGATGCTTTTAGCAGGAGGGGGCGCCATACAAATTTTATAATAAATAAATAAATAAAACAATGAAAAATAGTGTATACTACTAATTTTTAGGCAAAAATCACCAACCTAAAAATAATTGATCATATAAAAGTGTGGTATAAAGAATTAAAGTAAAATCTTAGAGTAGGGACCTTTTTCGAGACCAACTATCTTTTCAATGATTTAACTCATCCCGTGCTCAGCGTAAAAGAAAAAAAAGAAAGAAAAACCCCCAAACAAACCAGGTATTTAGAGTAAAACTGGAAATACTAGCTAGTTTGCTTTTTAAAAATCCTATCTGAGTTTCATTTACTTTTAGTAATGCATAAGGCATACACAGGAACCTGTGATCACTGTGTTTTAAAAAAACAACAACAAAAAACCACAATTGGGACAAAAGCGGATCAGTTTGCCAACCCCCACAAAACGATGCTGCACCCAGGTTGGGCTTAAAACAGACAGAGGCTTGAGTAAAATTTACAACCTTTACTGTTGGAACAATGAAAAAAATCCTCTCCCAGGACATTACTAGGTACTCACATATTGCCGTGACCCACAGCCATGCATTCACCCAGCAAGTCCAAAGGGAGGGAAGTAGTCTGATTTAGGCAAATGTAGCTGCAGAGTATATTATTATGAGCCAAAATGCAAATAAATGCTTCTCTCAAATAACATCAAAAAGCATGAGTATCTAGTAATGTCCTGAGAGAGGATTATATGAAAACAAAACAATTCTGTATATGTTGGGGGAAATAGTGGTACAAAAGCTAAGGAATTCATCATTTGTTTCAAGTAAATTCTGCAGAATTCACTGTAGCGGTGTGTAACTCTGTGAATCAGACACTTAGAACATTGATCCTACCTCTTAACATATTTAGGAAAAGAATGATATCACATACTTAAAGCACTTTTTAAAAAGCTCAGTACTTGATTCAAGAAATACTACATACTCTTTAATTTACGATGCTAACAAATGTGCATCTTAGAGATACCATGTTGCCAATATATTTCTTACTATCCTACAAATTAAGAATATTTCCAGAATCAGATCATATGTAATCTACTGAAATAGCTTTATAGTTCATGGATTTCTAATAAACAGAAAAGTTTATTGATAGTAAAAAATCAAATTACTGTACAGGAAAACCCAATTTAAACTTCTATTGTTTAAAAAGAACACTAAATATCAGTAATCAGATGCCTGAAGCTAAAATAACTGCTTACAATAAATAACTGAACATATTTTAGTTGCAATTGCATTGAATATAACATTATAAAATGTGTAACACACACATAACAATAGCTACACACCACAGCAAGTAATCAAAAAAGCAATCTGCAAAGCCAACATATAGAAAGCACAAGAACATATAAGGTTGGAGCTGATTTTTGCACCTGGATATTGCCATAATGGAAAGATCAGCAGATCAGAAGCATAGCAAATGATGACATGATACATGCAATGAGAAAACTGGAAGAAGCAAGCCACTGCAGACAGACTTGTATGGTAGTTAATGTATGAAAAAGCTTACTTCATTTAGAAAGCTCACTAATTGGTCTACCGTTAAATAATCAGTTTTGTCTCCATTGCTGAAAAGAAATTTATTAGAAAAAGTAAGTTTTCATGTATGATGCTACAGTAGGTATGATTTACATGTTGACAATGTTGATACTTTCAAAACCATCTAGTTTTCTAACACTGATTAAGCTGTGTATTGTCAAAATGAACAGACACAGTCAAGGGAAAAACTAGCTAACTATGCTTACTACAGCATAACATCCTTTCTCCTGCATATAATACAATAGAAGTTAGTTCAGAAAACAACATGTAAGTCCTCCACTTGAAAAGAATCTGAATGAATGAAATTTTAGATATTAAGACTTTTTACTTAATCTAGTTAGTTCACATACTGTGTTAATAACCTAAAGGAGCAGGTTAACATTGTAGTTAGTTAGTAAAGCCAGTGCAAGAAAAAAATTCCAGGTGCTTCCCTCAACTCATGTAAAAGTTGCTCTAACTCAGAGTGAACTTCTACACTGCAAATTATGGGAGGCAGAAAATATAAATTTGGTTTTGCCTGCTGATCTTGCACAGCAGATTACAAGTTGAGGAAGGATATTCTTCACAATATGCCAATGTTGTTGTGATAATAATACTAGAAACATGCTAAAGCTACCATAAAACAATTTAGTGTTTTATATTTAGTTTAACTTACATCTTCCTAAAGAGTTCCTCTATGTCAGTGCGAGGACATATCTTTTGAGTCAATTCATAAAATTTCTCAAAAGTAAAAGCTGCAGGCTCAATTTCATCATTCTGAAAAAAGGAAACAATTATTATGTTAAAATGTCTTTATTCTTTATTCTACCCGCATATATTACTATACATTAAAGCACTCAAACCTTTGCATACTGTATAATTACTTTACAGAGATTGCAGACAATAGTACTGTTTGCTTGTATCACAGACTTACGCTGATTTTCTGATTGTACGGTAAAATTAAGTCTATGGAAGGGGCAAGAGAAAACGAGGAACTGTTTTTATTTTGCTTACTGACGGTAAAAGACATCTACAAACAAAACTGTGTGAACTTTTGGGTATTTACATCCTACCAGATCCAGTTCAACTCACTGGGACTTCAGGAAAAAGTCCTGATTATTTTTGGTGCAATTAACATCTTAATTTTTGATCAACATTCCTTTTTGATTCAAATGATAAAAAAAATCTGTCTCTGAGTACATAAAGCATGTTCACTTCCTAATACGGCAACTTAAACTGTATTTTTTTTAAAAAAATAATCAAAATTGATAAATACCTTTCCACTAGGAAGACCTAATTCCTTGAGTGCTTGAAATATCACCTTTTCTGTTTTACCCGATGCAAATGTTCTGGTAATGCTAAAAAAGGGAAGGAAATTTACTTAGGAAGTTATTTAGAAAGCAACTTTCTAAATAATCAACTCCACTCTCTCACTCTTTCTTCACTTCATAAATTTTCTTCTTGTTTCAACTGATGTCGGTCCATCTAGTGACAAATATGTAGCAGCCAGATATAACAATGCTATAAGATCCTGCAGACCAAAAACACTCTTCATACTCTCTACGTAAGCTACTGGAAGATTTATCTGAACTAATGAACTGGCCCAAGAGCTAAGTGCTTTTGTGCAATACTGATATACATAACCATGCAACACTATGGGTGAAAACAGACATGACGCTAACCACCCTTTAACCACCCTTGGTGGTCATTTATGCATGTTTCAGGGCTGCATAGGGCACTAATACAGCCCTGTAACATGCATAAATAACCACCAAGGGTGGTTAAAGGGTGGTTAGCGTCATGTCTGTTTTCACCCATTATTGTCTAGAGAAGGGGTGTGGAACCTCAGGCCTGGTGGCCAAATGTGGCCCATGGCTAGTTTTTATTTGTTCCCTTTGCAATTTCTGGATGTGGTCCCTAGATCCAGTTTCTGCGCACAAGCAGTGAAATGGGAGGAATCTGAGTGGCTGCAGCAGACATGGTTCGGACTGTCAGGCCACACAATAAAAGTGCTGGTGGTCGGGCAGCTGGGGAGTGTGGGAGAAACTCACAAATGTGCAACTGCCTGCTCCCACCCCCTACGATGGCTCGGCCATGACGGACCTGATTCGGGCTGTATCTGCTGGGCCACAGCAGACATTATAGCCCAATCGGCCATTCATATGCGGGGTCATGGGAACTGCTCTTCCAGACTGCAGCTGCCTCCAATAATTACACCCACGCTCCCCACCTTTAGTGTTTTGATCTGGACAGAAGCTCCATGGCCTATGCCCATCTCTGCTTCCAATATTCTGGGTCTGCCTGGTGTACTCTTATGTTATGCTGGGATAGGATGACTAATGTACATATTAGATTAATGTACAGATTACCATTTAGATTCAGTTGTCTTGCAAATGCACCCACAAATGCACCCACTCAGGAGATGGGATGAGCACTGATAAATAAAGGCTGGGCAGAGAAGGACCAAATCAGCACCCTCATAGGCAGACTCTACTTATAATCTTGTTATGGGACTTAGCAAAGCCAGTATCTGTATCACCACTTCCATTTCTTGAGCCTTCTCCCATGCTGCCCCTGTGCCTGGTACTTACTCCCTGAGTGAACACATACACTCTGCTCCCTCCTTCCTCGCCTTCAAATCTCTCCTACAAGCTACCTCTTCAGTTAGGCTTTCTTAGTTAGTCAGTCCCACAGATTGCTCACTTACGCTCCTTTGACTGTTCTATCATTCAGTCTCCCTTCTGTCCATTAACTAAGCTAAGCATGTGCCCCTGTGATTTCTCAGCATCAGGAAGGTATCTCTGCCTGTGTCCCCCTCTTCCTTGTCTCCTCTCCCTCTCCATTCTAGTTTGTAAGCCACTTGGGTCAGGGACCTTTCTCTAATTTACGACTGTTCAGTGCTAGGCATATTACTGGCACTATAGATATAACAACAATAAACAAAGAAAGAAAGACTTGGTGTTCATATGCTGGACTCTAAATAAACTATAAAGTGAAAGGCTTTCTGTACACTCCTGCCATTATTTGTTCCCATAACAATTCAGAATAGCTTTTGCACTTCAAAGTACTAAAAGAATTTGTGATCTCCCCCCACCCCCGCCCAGTTACTAAATAGTGAAGAAGAAGCCAACCATCTAAATGAGAAACTAATATTTTGTTAAATTTCTGGCCCATTTTTTAAGTAATGGGTGCTTGCAGTTAGATTCATACATCCATATTTAAGCACCTAAAGAAGGGTCCTGATTTTCACTCGCACAGGGAACTCAGCAGCTCACACTGATATAGGGTCTTAGGAGCCTAACTTCAGGCACTGCTGTTCTTCGTAAACTCAGGCATAACCTTTGTAAACCATCCTGAAAGTTAATGATATTTCACCCTGGGAAGTAAATTGAGGATTTGCTAGATTGATCCACTTTTGCTAATCTAGTAGCAATTAAAGACTTCCAATAAATTGCCCCAAATAGTAGATGTTCTGTGCCAAACATCTGCTAATCTTGGCATAAGCAATTAATCAATATCTGTAAGCCAAGATTCCGTAGATCCAGCAAACCCATTTGGATGCTAAATTATGCTGGGAGGGCAGTAAGCATGGCAATGATTCTTTTGTAAATGCAGCAGTGCAAATAAAGATCACATGAATCACCGACCTTCAGATACAGTGGGCGTTTTCCATGTCAGAAGGACCGGTGTACAGCGTCCCCCTCCCCCACACCATAGAGTTGCGGGAACTCACCCAATGTTCTAGGTTGGCGCCCACGACTCCATGGTGCTGAACAAGGCAACAGATGGACAGGCATGGAGCTGCACTGTGGGTCCCCCAACAGATGGGCAGCAGTGCCGCGTTTGACCATTGCTCCAGGTTTGACTCCATACGGCATGCTCCAGGATCTTGTGGACCATGCTGTGCTGGGCTGCCCCAGAGCTGCCTCAGCCTGTTCCGTGGCACACATCTGATGGGCATCCTTCAGATGGACGGGTCAACCCCAGGGTTATCAGGACATCTGTGGGCGAGCCCCGGAGCTGCTGTCCATCTGTTTACACCCAGTATGTCAATTTTATTTAGCAAGAAATCTTGTAAGTGAAACTAGTTTCCTAACAGAAATAACATAAGAATTACACTCTTCTTTTTAGGCTGCAGTTCTCAAAGTTGATTTCAGTGGGAGTGTTCGAGCATAGATGGATTTTTATTACACTGTAAACCAGAACTGGCTTAGGGTTGAAGCTGTGAAAGTTGAGAGGTGCCCTATGGGAGTTTTACCACATTTCCCACTTAAGTTTCAGTGCATTTTTTCACCATTCGCATCTTTTAAAAAAATATTTACTGAGTCAAAGATTTCAGATTTTTGTTTGCTCATGCCATCACAATAAGTAAAGCCATATGAGACAGGGTGAGCCTAATTCCTCACCCACCCCAGCTAGGGCGAACGCAATCGCCACACTTTGGGCTGGTGGGGAGCACAGTCCAGATGAGCAAGCCCCTTCACGCAATGGGTCTTGCTGAGCAGCCAGCCACATGGGACTGGACACCCAGACCCCTGCTGCGCTGCAGGATCGGGCCCACCACCACTAGACAGCTGATGGGGACTAGGGAGGCTCGGAGGAGAGCATGCACTCTCCCCACCCACCAAACAGCTGATGGGGGGGGAGAAGGGGGTTCAGACGAGAGAGCACACTCTCCCCACCCACCAAACAGCTGATCGGGGGGAGGCCTGAAGCTGCATGGGGGCTTTCCCCACCTGCTAAACAGATGATCAGGGAGAGGGGCCTGTAGAAAAGCACATGCTCTCTCCACCCGCCAAACAGCTGATGGGGGAAGGGGTGCGCAGAGAAGCATGGGCACTCTCCCCGCCTGCCAAATAGATGACTGAGGGAAAGGGGGCCTGGAGGAGCTTCCCAGCTGTCTGCAACACTCTAGACGGTCCCTGTTTCCAGGGGGAACAATCTAGGGTGCATTGTTTGCTGCCCTGATATCGGTCCCCCTGGAAATGGGGACTAATCAGAGTTGCACACAGCTGGGAAGAGGCTTCCCTGCTCCCCGCCTCACTCAGATAATTTATTGTTGGATCCCAGCTCAGCTGTGCAGAGTGCAATGTGGCTGGGGGGGCAGAGATCAAACTCAGCTCTCTGCAGAATGCAGTATGGAGGCAGGGAGCAGCAAGCAGCCACCAGTCTGGAGGCTAGCAGCCCTGCAGTAAGTATTTTTTTATTTTTCTAAATATTTTTTTAAAAAAAACTCAAATCCAACCCATTTCTCCGTTTGTTATCCTTTCCCAGAACAAACTGAGAAATGTTATTCTAGTTGAAAAACGAGAAAGCACCGAGAACGAGTTGCAGCCCTAGGGCTGGCACATAAATGTTGAAAAGCCCCCTTCGCCGCCATAATGGTGGCGACGGGGAAATTGCCGCGCTCCCCATCAGGGGATGCAGAGCAAGAAGGGGCTGCGTCACGCAGCCGCGGAGAAATTGGCGCCCGAAGGGGCCGGGTTGCCGCGGCAATGGAGAGGGCGCGCGTGCGCAGACAGCACCGCGCCCTGAATGCTAAGAAGGCACGCCTCTGTCTGGGAGGGCGGAGCCGCGTTGGCCACGTGGAAGCGGCATTCGCCTCGGGACCCTGGAAGAAGCAGCCCACCCACCTCACCCCTAGCACTGTGGTATTTACCGGTTGCCATTATGGGGCCTGAAGGGGAATTTTGACGACTAGCCCAATTGAGGGTCGTGTGTTTTGCCCCTTCAACAGTGCAGGATAGTTTTAATAGGTTAATTGGCATTTAAAGAATTGGCAGAGTGAATTATAATCATAATCAACAATGTGTGCAAAGATTGGAAGACTGATAGTAATAGCAGACAAGAATGAAGAAAACTGGAATGATTAAGAAGAAGGAATTTGAGGGTAATAATTGTCGCACTCAGCGGGGGTCCAGTATGCTACAGTAGGATAAATAGGTAAGTGTAGGTTAGAATGAGTCATCTCCTTAAGAGATGGGGAGAGAACACCCACGGCAATGCTTGGCGCAGCAAGCACTGGGGTTTACCACCCTGGGAGGGGTACCCAGACGGGTCAGCAAGTACACGCACGGTCTGCTGGCTTTGCGGGTACTTACCTCCTTACTCAACCCCACAGTTGGGGATGGTCCCCCCTTTCGGCCAGAGCCAGGGTGCTGTCGAAGGGGGGCGTTACATTATGTTGTTGAGTACTGACAAGGGAGGGCACATCCCTGTCAGTGCTGTTGTTAATAAGTTAAGGAGCTAGCATACTGGACCCAGATTGCTTGTGCAATACCCACCGGCCTTGGATTTGATTGAATTAAAGAGTGCGGCCAGTTTAAAATCCAATACTGTGTCTGTGTCTCATTGGGGGGATGCGCCGGCAATAAGGCAGCACTTCCGGCAGCTCTGGATGCAGCAGGCCTTTAATCCCTGCTGCCTCAAAGAGCTATCATTCCAATCTGGCCTGCAGTGCTCCTACTCACCTGGATTATGAATTCCTAGGTCTTGGTACTAGACAAGTTAAACAACACACATTTACTGTAATCTGCCACAAATCCCAGAAAAGTGTGATATAGCCAATTACATAGTACAGCTAGACAGCCTGAGCCCGTGTAACCTCCCATAGAAACCACTGGCTTCAACTCTAGATATTTGAAAGGCAAGTGAAAGCAATACATATATTGCTCAACCTATAAGTATGAATTTTGGCAAGGTGACACCAAATTCATTACCATATATAGTTCTCTGAGAGGTGCAGCACTGCATCTCTTCCTATCTTTTGAAAATTCAGAGTATGAGCCACATAAATATTCTCCCTCTCATATATAGCATGAAACAGGATTAGATCTATCACAAGCTGTCAAGAGGAGTCTGCAGATTTATGAAGTATTCCCTTCAAGGGAATACTGCTAGTTTAAAACAACACAGTGTTCTTGAGTAGTAATGTTTGATCATTACATTAACAGAGGAATAATGTGTGTGAATCCATGTATTGTTGGCCTGGCAAAGCAAGGCCCTACGCTCAGCTCAATGATAGTTCTCCATTTGTCTGTCTTTGACATGATAACTTGTGAAAAGCGTATCACAGCAAGGGCAACATTTCAGGGTGTTGTTACATTCAGGGCCCCATGTATTCTGCAAAAATATTTTCAGAATTCTGCAACCAGTAAACCCACATTCTGTAAACAGAATAAAATATACAGGTTAGACAAATTATGCCAATGATTCAAACTTTTGAATGCAAATGAATTTTTCTAATGAGGGGAGGTCTCCTAACTATTTGGGGTAGGTATTCAAAGGCAAAAATAAAACTTTAGTAGCTAGGACTGGTGTCTGGGAAGAAAATGAAGGGGTGCGGGTGCCGGGTTGGACAAGGGGAGCTGGGAACTGTGAAAGAATAGAGGTGGGGTGCATGAACAGGTAGAGGAGCTGGGGAGGGATGGGATGCTGGAAAGGGTAGTGGGAGGTGGGGGCTAAGGAGGAATGGAGGTATGTGGTGCTGGTATGGGTAGGGGGAGCTGGGGATTAGGAAGGAATGGGCAGTGGGGGTGCGGCAAAGGACAGGAGGAGTTGGGGATTGGAAGAGAGGGAGGGTGGGGGCTGCAATGAGCAAGCAGAGCTGAGGGCTAGCAAGGAACGGGGAGGTCCAGGGATGGGCAGGGGGAGTGTTTGAGTTGATCAAAGCTAAGATGGGCACTGGACGTTAAGCTAGTCCACCCCAGCCACCTAGGGTTGCCACCGCATGTGGAAATGACCCAGACACTCCCATAACACTGGTGCTCCAGTCTGCATTGGCTACCAATAACTTTCCAGGTATAATAGCTTTCCAGGTAAAACTCAAGGTGCTGGTTTTCACCTATAAAACCTTCAATGGTTTGAGCCCCAAATACCTGAAAGACTGCCTCTTCCCTCATGTCCCATCGTGGCCTCCAAGGTCAGCCGGGAGTGTCAAGGTCAGCCTGTCAAGCTGACCTTGACACTCCAGCAGGGCGGGGAGTGGAGTTACTATGTGACTGGGGGTCTGGGAGGGAGGGGGAAAGATCTATTGGTTGGGGGAAGGAGATCAGGGCACCAGGGGAATTGCTTGTGGGAGAGGAAGGGTCTAGAGAGAGGGAAACGGGGCGGGGGAAGTAGCATTTAGTTTTCCTAGAGGTGCATAGCGCTGTGTCTCTGGCTTCCTGTTAGATTCCTGCCTGGTGGCAGTTGCTAAACCCTAGTGCCTGCTGATTCCGTGGCAGGAGCTGCAGTGTACCAATTTCTGCAAGATTTTCTGCAATCATGGAAGTGTGGAGAGCACTGGACCCGTGGCTACATTCTAGTTTAGTAACATATTCTGCTAAACCACTTTTATGGTCAAAGCTCCACCCAGTTGCTTCCACATGGAAATTGTACAGATCTGGGATAACAATCTTTTGGGATTTGGAAGGATCTGAAGGGGACCTATTTAGATTTCTATATCAGGATGACTACTTAGAGAGAAAGTGTGGCTGCCACGTTAGTCCCAAATGTAAGCAGTGGAGAGAAGGTCGTTCAGATGATTGTTGATTGGACCAGCTACTGTTGGTGAGTATGCAAGCGTTCAGGCCACACTGGGTCCTTCCTGTAGGTGTGGCCTGAACTATGGACTAGGAAGATGCAGGACAGGCATATACAATGAAAGCAACCACTTGGGAGAGAGCTGTAGGGAAATGATCATTGGTGTTTCAAACATAATGAAGCTAAAAACCATTGCCTGATGGTGTTTAAAAAAAAAGAAACAGTAGATAATGTGAAAAGGCAAACATTAAGGGAGGGTGCAGTGGGAAATGATTTTCTGCAGCGCGAGGTTGGCATTTCAAAGGAATTGAAAAGAAGGTAGTAAATACTGCAGGTGAGAATAAACAAGCTGGCTGTCAACTACTTACATATTTCTGTAACATCTTAACAAACCCAGGTCTGAATTATATCCATTGCATTTTGTATTCAATAACATTATGAATTTTAGTTCCCAGGACTGTCTTTTAAAGTTTTTGTAGAGATTTCTTTTCAGGACGAGGAGTGATAGCATCAGAAATGGAGAGGTCACCCTGGGAGACACGAATACCCACAATAACTTAAATGAGGGCTGGCCAACAAGTGTCCCACAGGCAGAGCTGAAACGGATAGCTTGTTAACCATGGATAGTAACTGCAGTTCTGTAGAGTCCATTGGTTAAACAATCAGAACCCGGATACAGCAGCTTAGCCACAGTATTGAAATACTGAATCATATTGTTACTGGGTAACAACAATAACAAAATACCATTACTGGGTAACTGATGAGATAAAGGGAAAGATTAAAACAAACAACAACAAATAACAGGTCAGAACAGGAAAAATTGCAGAAAAACGGAAGATGGAAATAACTATTTAATGTATGGGTCACAGTATGGTGGGAGCCTTATGCCGTGTGCCCAGGGTGACCCCAAACCAAAACACATCCACAAAATAAGATTGCACACTCAGTGTGCCAGCTGCCAATGCCAAATCCCTCAGCAGTAGGGAAGAGAAATAGCACTACAGAGATTTTACTTTTGGCTAGGAATAGAAAAGTTATTTTGGCCATGGCATTCAGTCCATAAGGATATACTTTGACTAATAGCGAAGCTGCTTCTAACAGATTTGAACTAGGCATCCATTGGGAAATTGAGTTATACTTGAAATGGGTTGGAGGTAAACTGAACATGTATGAGCGAACAAAAGTAGTCAGTAACCAGGAAACAGCTGGCAAAATGGCAATCCCAGAATCTGCCAAACAGTAGAAAATGGGAAAACGGTAAAGCAGCAATTGGTGGTGCTGTAAGTGGGAATGCAATAACTCAGATAACCTGTCAGTTACTAATGATTACCGTACAGTAACCAATTATTTCAGGGTCGTTCGGATACTGCAAATCTGATGGATATGACTATACACATGGATAACCATTTCAGCTCTACTTGCGGACCATATCCAGCCCATGGTAGGGTTCTAGCTCTCCCACCGCCTTAAAATATGATTTTATTAAAGATCAGTATTTAAATTTTTTTCCTAAGAGGGAGACAAAGTGGTTTGAATAATATTTTTTATTGGCCCAACTGCTGTTGGTGAAAATGGGCCACACAGGACCCTTCCTCAGGCATGTAGCACAGCCAGTCAGAAATTTATAAACATAATGACGTCATGCAATAACAGCTCCAGACTCTACATGTTTAACTACCACTGTTTGTACTGATAAGCTTGAATGGGGTGTGACTGCCCCAGCACTATAGAAACAGGCCATTTTTACACAGACAGGGGTGGGTGTGCTGGTGCGGTGGAGGTGGGTGGCTGTCCTTTCCCATGGACATACACCCACCTCCACCCACAGAACCTCCTCCGTTTTTTCAGAGGGCTCAATGGGTGGGTGATGGGCGGAGGTGGGTGTTGTGTGGGAGTGCGCACGCACGCACCCCCACCCATAGCCTGTAGTGTTTGCATGGACAAACACTGAGCGCACCCCCATCCCCCCACCCACCATTTCCACGGATGCCCCCACCAGCAGAACACTGTCCCGTACACCCAGCGGGAGTGGGGTGTCTGCGTGAAAACAGCCATAGTGTACTAAGCTTGTACGACGAGATTTTTAAGTTATTTGGCCCACCAGAAAATTGCTTTGAGGTGATCTGATCCAAAGTGGCCAAGGAGTTTAACAGCCCTGCCTGAACTTAATGTTTGCCATTTTAATTTATCAGTTGCTTCTTCGTTTTCATACTATCACCAAATGCTTGAAACACAAATGATCGTTTTCCTACAGCTCCTTCCCAATTAAATTTTTTATTTGAATTTACATGTTGCCCTTCCCAGAGGCTCAGGCTTCTCAAGTGGTTTATTTCATTATATGCCCGTCTTGCATTTTCTCAGTCCATGTTTCTAACTTGTTACTTGTCTGAGGAAGGGCCCTGTGTGGCCCACAAGCTTATGTAGGGTGAAAAAAACCAAAATGGGGGCAAGCCGGATCCCCTGGCCACCCCGCATAGGGTCACTGCAGCCACCACTCCTGTGGTTGGCGGGGAGGGGTCAGTGAGGGGAATCTAGGTGGGTGGGGGGGGCTGCCGTCACAACTCCCTCCATGCCACTGGTCAGCCAAAGAGCCGTCCACACAGGATAGGACTCCCAGACCCCTGCTGCCCAGCCGGATCGGAATCCTAGGAGGAGTTGCCACCAAACAGCTTATGGGGCGGGGGGAGGGGCAGAGGCGCACCCTCACCTAGCCCGCCAAACAGCTAACAACGCATGTTAGCCTGGATTAGTCCAGCTGGACAAGCCTTAACCTGGGCTCCGTCTCTGACGTTCTCTGAATGATGCATCCCAGCAGCTGGCCGTCCACCCTGAGGCAGATATTGGCGAACATCTGGCATTCAGCAAACTGACAAGCAGGTGACTCAGAGGCTACTGTCTTATTTGTTTTCACCTATACTCTCACCAACAAGAGCTGGTACAATAAAGAGCATCATCTACACTATTTTCTCTCCATCTACTTAATTCATATCACTTATCCAGGATCCATGCTTCTGGCTGATTAGAAAGATTTAAGCCAGTATAATTAGAAAGATTTAAGCCAGTCTAAGATTTAGACTGGATTGTCTCCAAACAACCTACACATCGGAGGAAATGGGGCAGAGTGTCTCTAACACTGTTCCCATGCACCACGCCTAGCTTTCTGCAGACATTGTTCTGTGGAGAGTATACCTAGACGTGACCCAGGAGGGTTTGGTACAGGGCTGAGGGACCAGCAGGGAACCGGCTATACAGAAGTTAACATCTCCTCCATCACTCCTGTTTTTATTGGAGCCACGCTGCCAGAGCACAAATTGGCCAACGTGGCAATTATTGCGATAAATATGCTTGCCAGAAGGCTTCTGCCCTCTGTAGCTTGTTTTACTTTGCCTTTTGTTTTTCTCTGACAAAATCTTCAAGACAAACCCTCTCCTTTGATCAGATGTTTGGCAGCAAAGGGGCACCCCAGAAAACTTTCCCGCTCTTCTTCCCCTTCTGCAGAGTGGCCCCATGAAAGGGTAATATTGCTCAAGAGTAGCAAGAGTGGCTTGTGAGGGGATTGCAGAAGTCATGAATTTATAAGGATTTTTGGATTGTGTTTGAGCAAGAGTAAGAGAAATGTGGAAAAGCTACCCCAACATAACCTGAACCTTTACCATCTTCCTTACTACTATGTACCGGGAGGAATAAGCCTTTTCGTCAGCACAGTTGATGTGGGTCAGTTTTCCTGAGCTGAATATCTCAGATGGGTGGAAATGGGTGGTAATCTGTGTGAAACTGTAGCGGAGTAGATGAAGTGTCAGTAAGGGGTTAAAGTTATTACCTTAACTCATATTCTAAGTAGTGGGTTTTTTTTGTAAATGAATTCAAAACATAGGCCCTTTTTGAAATGGGCCGTGGCGGTGATGGAGGGATGGGTGTGTGCAGTGGTGGGTGTGGACACACACCCATCTCCACCCACCTCCACCAAACTCCACGCATGGAGCCATCCCTGTTTTGGCCGATGGCTCTGTATGTGGGCGATAGATGGAGGTGGGTGGAGCGTGCATGCACCCCCACCCACCCGCCACGGTCACATGGGTGCCCCCCACCCATCCCCACACGTGGGCATGTGGGGGACGATGCGTCTCATGTAAAATGGGTCTTTATGGTGAACACAGGCCACTTTTACACGAACGCCACCCACCCACGAACACCCGGAAACACCCATCGGATGGGTGGGAGAGCGTCCGTGTAAAAATCCACGAGTGGGTGGGGGCGCGTGCCCGACCCACCCGCCAACACCAACGGAGCAGCCGGGAGGGAGCCAGCACCTTCCGTGGGTCCAACACCTGAGCGTCCATGTAAAAGTGAAAACATCCACACCCACGCGGACCAGACTGGCGGAGCCCCACAGCACTGGTGTCACGGGTCAAGCACGTGCCGCCACGCAGACACGCCCATGGGGGGGATGCCGGACGTCTGGCCGAGAGCCCGTAAATGAGGACAGAACCATGGAACATGCGCGTGGGCTCCCACGATGGTGACTGGGAAGGCCAACGAGAAGGCCAAGAGAGCCGACAACGCCCCACGCGTGGGAAGGGGCCGGATGAGCATGGGGGCCCAGGAGTGCCCGGGGGGGAAGCCGTGGGAAGGTGGTGCGGGGGGGGCCTCCGGTACGGGGGGGGCAGATGGGAGGTACAAGGGGAGGTAGCCCCCCGGCGGGTGGGGAGCAGGCCAGGCGGTACGGGGGGGGCCTGGTGGGGGGGAAAATGCACCAGGCCGTAACAGAGCGCACGTCTCCTGGCACAGGGCAGAGGGCCTGCACCGACCCTCCCCGACCGAGGACTCCAGCCCAGCACATCCCAGGGGCACGGCCCGAGGAGCAGCAGCAATAGCGAGGTGAGCACGAGGGAACCCCCACCCCAACTAGGATGGGAAGGCCGCGCCCCAGGCCCAGCACCCAGGGCCAGGGAACACAGGGCAGGCAGCCGCATAACCCGGTCCCCCATCCCCGCAGGACAGCTCCCAGACAATGCAGCTGTTGGTGGGCGACCCCCTGTCGGTGGAGGATGGCTTTCGGCTTCTGTTACGGTACATGTGGGCGATGGGACATCAGGTCTGTGCCCCAGCATGCCAGGGGCGTTCCCTCAAGCTCGGCTTCACCCCCTGCGCCAACTTCCTTGGGGGCACCCGGCCGCTGTTGTCATGCCGTGGACTGCTGTGGAGTTAGCGGCTGCTCGCCTGCTGACAGAGCGACCTGGGTTCGGCCTCGCCTTGCTGTCTGGGGGTCTCCCTGTTGCTGCCCTGTACACTAGCAGCATCCCGTGTGCACCCTCGGACCTGGAGGCCCTCCTGTGGGACCTGGGCTTGCTGTCCCCCGAGATTGGTGGCCCACTCTGGACCAGGAACCCTCCGCTGTGGAGCTCGCGGCCCTTCGATTGGTGAGGGACCTTCCAGCTGTGCGGGCTGTGGCCGCCGGTGCGGATCTGCTCCTTCCCCGCTTCCTGGTGGATGCTCATATACGCTCCCAAGGCTTCCAAAGGGGCCTGTTCGCCAGGGAGGGTCTAGCGCAGGGGTTACCGCCCCAGGAGCGCTCACTGGATCGTCCATGAGCAGCCCCTCACCGCCACCCACTCTCAGCCACCCTGGTGCCCTGGATGGTGCATTACCTGCTCCCCCCCCGTGCCGCGGATCGGGCTGTGCGCTGCTGTCTGCTTCGCTGCTGGCTGCCGCATGGTTCACTGGACCCCAACGCCCCCTCTGGGTGACCACTGCTCCTTCCCGCTGGGGCATCCCTGGTGCCCTCGCCCGCTATCCACGGGTGCACCTGTGCCCTCCTGTTGTGCTCCTCCTACCCAGCCGTGGGTCCACCTGCACCGCCTCTCTTTGCTTGGGGGAGCCCGTTCCCCAGGTGCCAATAAAATGCTGTTCTGTGATGGTCTGTCCTGCCTTGCTTCTCTTGCTGCTGTGGCGGCTGGGTGCCCCCTCCCCTTGGCGGCCCTCCTGCCCCCATCTGTGTAGTTGTGTGCAGGGGGTGTCCTTGGTGTGTACTGGTGGGCTCCAGGCCTGTGGGGTGTGCGCTGGTTGTGTGGTGTGTGTTCCCCGGGCGGCTTTCCTGCTGGGCGCTGCTGCCTGGGCTTGCTCACAGGATGGTATTGGCGGTGGGCAGTCGGCCGGGCACCCCCTGGACTTGCCAGTGCATTGGTGTGTCCCCACACCTCCCCTCTGCTCCCCTTCACTGCTGCCCCCTGTTGGTGCGGGCTGTCTGTGGTGGTGGCATTGGATGGGCGGCAGCAACATGGGCGCTGGGCGGCTGAGCATGAGTAGGGGTTTTGTTGGCCCCAGGCTTTGGTCCCTCCGATCACCCTTCGTGCAGGGGTCCGGGTGCTCTTCCGGATGGTGGCTGTCAGCGTGTGGGGTGTGTCCCTGGTGCTGTTGCCACCCCTGGCCCTCCCAGGGCCCGTCGGTGCGGGCGTTCCACAGGACCGTCCCTTCTCTCCTGCAGCTACTGTTGTCGTGCTGCTGGCGATCTTGCGCCTGGGCGCGATGGTGCAGCATCTGGAGCGGGCGGTGTGGGATATGCAGGCGGCGGGCCGGCTATTCAATGGCATCCGTGAGTGTGCTGCCTGTTTGCTGGGCCCCGTGCCTGTGTCCCTCCGTGGGCGGTTCTGTTCCTTGGTGCCCGCGGCTGGCTCTGATGGCTGACTCCTCTCCCTCTGTCTCATTCAGTGCAAGCCATAATCGCGGAGCGGACCCACGAGCAGGGGGAGTTGTTGGAGCTCCTCCTGCACGTCCTCGAGCGGCTGCACCAGCTGGACCGCGTGCAGGCCGAGCGCTGGTGCCGGGTCGCTGCCCTATTGACCGGGTGTTGTCCCGGGCCTGCCGCTGCTGGCGCTGGCCCCCCCTTCTGGTGCCCCGTCCCCCTGCCCTGTTGTTGTTGCCCCCTGTTGCTGGTTCCCCGGTTCATTAAAGGCTTTTGTGTTCCTTCCCGGTGTGTCCGTGTTGTGCTTTGATTTAACCACTCCCCTTGTGCGGGTGCCTCGGGGGGGGGGGTTGTGGGGTTGCCTGTGTTGTGTGGGTGCCTTTCCCTCCTTGGGCCGTGTGCCCGTCCCTGTGTGCTTCTGTTGCCTGCTGTGTGTGTGCCGCTCTGCTGCGGGGCGAGGGGCCTGGCACCAGGCTGTCCGGGCACTGTGCCGGGGCTGCGCGGAGCCAGCACCTTTGTAGCAGCTGTCATCCCATCTCCCTCCCTTCTGGGTCCTGGCAGCTCGGGGGCGGGGCCGCGTTGCGTGGCTTCGTCTGCCCTCGGCCGGCCACGTTTTGCTGCCGCTGTGCCGGGCGGGGCTTTCCTGCCAGTCCCGGCTGTCCGTGTACTTGCACAGGTGTTTGCCAGGTGCTTCCCGAGATGGGTGTTTGGCTGCTGGGTGTTTGCCGGCCCCTCCCCTTTCCTTCCCACAACCCCCTGCAGCGCTGTCCGTGTAACTGTCTCCCTGCTCGGCACTGCCAGGTGTTCGCTGGTTGTGCTCACCCACCTATCCACACACATCTCCACCCATTGGCGCTGCTGCGCCGTCCGTGTAAAAACGGCCTTAGAAGTAATGCTGGCAAAACGGCCTCTTCCAGTTTCACAATGAACTGCATTTTACAATAGGCTTGCTAATTTACGTATACTGATCTGAAGCTTCTACATAAACCTGCTGGCAAACTTTACTGGGAAACCCATTCCTCAACTCTGAGACTGAAATTCTTGCTTCTCTGAAATCTATGGAATCTATGAGGCTTGATCTTAGAATTTGCTGAATGTCTAGGATTCAAATGATGCAGAGAACAGGGTCCTTTAATTACACAGAGGATAAAAACAACCCAATGACACAAACCTGCTATCGTCTGGGAATCACCACATGCGTGGTCCCGCGCCTCCAGATGTTGGCCCAGGACTGCCCTGGATGTGCCCTGGGCCCAATCCCAGCTGCTCTTTTTGGGCCAAGGGCCACCCAAGTGAGCCAATGCATCTGTTCAGCTCCTCCATCGGACACCCATGGCTGCCGTCATGGTGGGGGGTGGGGAACTGGGAGTGGGCCTGCCCACCCTCATGTCTGTTCTGGTCCCACCTCTGCCTGGATTGTGCAGGCGGTGGGATGGCTCTCTCAGTGGCAGGCACATTTGTTCCGTGCTATCTGCCAACCCGGAGAGTGGTGGCCACTGTTTCCCACCCCAGGGTGCGGAGCCACTGCGCCTCCCGCACATCTGTTTTTACCCAGAATTGCTGACTTCAAGAAAAGTTTTGTCTATCCATCAATGAAATAGAGAAAAATGACAGTCACCTTATCCTTGTAATTTATGCATTTAAGTTACAAAATTAATATTATAAAAATATGAGCAAGTATTTATAAGCATTCAAATTCTACCATGCTAAAAATACGATTGTAGAGAGAACCCTGTGTCGAGCTTACCTCCTAACTGGAATCTTGCTATTAATGTTTGTCAGAAATGTCAGCTTCATCCAACTGAAAGTTAAAAAGAAATAATTTTTAAAATTCATTATTGATGGTAAAAACAGAGCTTTAGGTATCTATTTTTCTGGCTCCTGCCATCCTTGTGAAAGGAGCACCCGGAATTTCAAAAGAGATCATAATAATTAACTCATTAATACAGAAACTTAAGATGAACAAAATCATGTGTCTGACAGCCAGAGTCTGGCTGATCTGAACCGTGAGGGAAAGATGGTTCAGTGATTGGGAGACCCCGGTTATATTCCATGGTCTGCCACAAACTTCCTACGTGAATATGGCCAAGTAAATTGGCTTCTTTGTGCCTCAATTCCCCATCTAAAAAGTGGGGCTAATAGTACTATCCTGCCTGCCAGAGATGCTGCAAAGATAATTAAAGAACATGAAAAATTTGGATGCTGTAGCCTGGAGTGGTGTTGGTGTTTTTGTGACTGGGAGAGGGAACAGATAAGTAAGAAAGACAGAAAGGATAGGGACTGGAAGAGTTGAAGTTTCTGTTCTCAGGTAAGAAAATAATTCTTTGAGGCAACCAGAACTTCAAAGAGAGCAGGTGTGGGTGGTGAAGAGACATGAAGGGCTGGGGGAATTATCCTACACCTCATCCGGTCACATTCATATCTGTCATGAGCTTCAGGAACCAATGTATTCTATTTCTTTCCTAGCACTATTCCTGGGCAAGGAAAGCTGTTTACTCTTGCTGGTTTGTGCTTTAAAGGCACAATTTAGCTGAAAATAATTAGAAAATCAGTGCACAACTAGGAAGACTCTCTCTTCCTTATTTAGGAATGAATAGACAAGATGATAATTAAGATCAAATATCTCAAACAATTAAATGTACACTTGTAAATTCTTTTATAATCTCCTCTGGGCAGACTGCAGGGAGTTTTTTATTTGTAATGAAATAAGAATGATAAATTAGGTTAACACCACATTTTTCATGAATGTTTGAAATGGCTCAGAATGCTTCCCTCAGACTGGCCAAATGATAGCACTTAATGGACCAAGAAAGGAAAGAAAAATGGAAGCAAGTGGATGTAGGAAAATATGTGGCCCCAAACAGATGAGAATGAAGAAAGAGGTGAGGGAGAAAGACTTACTGTTTCTTGAGGCATGTCATCGGACTGACATTGTTAGCTCTGAAATTATGCATGATGGATCTCAACCCTTCTACCCATTGCTGAAAGACAAGAAAGTACACATACTCTCAGCTATGGGAAACCAGAAAGGGAAAAAACTGGGCGATGTTCCTGCATGTGTCTGTGTCAAATAAAGGGGTTTTCTCCTTTCTAGGTAACATTTTAAAATGCCAACAAACTGACTTAACATAAGAAGTGCCAATTGGGCTGGGTCAGCCTAATGGTCCACTGAGCCCAACATCCTGTCTCTNAGACAGAAAGGATAGGGACTGGAAGAGTTGAAGTTTCTGTTCTCAGGTAAGAAAATAATTCTTTGAGGCAACCAGAACTTCAAAGAGAGCAGGTGTGGGTGGTGAAGAGACATGAAGGGCTGGGGGAATTATCCTACACCTCATCCGGTCACATTCATATCTGTCATGAGCTTCAGGAACCAATGTATTCTATTTCTTTCCTAGCACTATTCCTGGGCAAGGAAAGCTGTTTACTCTTGCTGGTTTGTGCTTTAAAGGCACAATTTAGCTGAAAATAATTAGAAAATCAGTGCACAACTAGGAAGACTCTCTCTTCCTTATTTAGGAATGAATAGACAAGATGATAATTAAGATCAAATATCTCAAACAATTAAATGTACACTTGTAAATTCTTTTATAATCTCCTCTGGGCAGACTGCAGGGAGTTTTTTATTTGTAATGAAATAAGAATGATAAATTAGGTTAACACCACATTTTTCATGAATGTTTGAAATGGCTCAGAATGCTTCCCTCAGACTGGCCAAATGATAGCACTTAATGGACCAAGAAAGGAAAGAAAAATGGAAGCAAGTGGATGTAGGAAAATATGTGGCCCCAAACAGATGAGAATGAAGAAAGAGGTGAGGGAGAAAGACTTACTGTTTCTTGAGGCATGTCATCGGACTGACATTGTTAGCTCTGAAATTATGCATGATGGATCTCAACCCTTCTACCCATTGCTGAAAGACAAGAAAGTACACATACTCTCAGCTATGGGAAACCAGAAAGGGAAAAAACTGGGCGATGTTCCTGCATGTGTCTGTGTCAAATAAAGGGGTTTTCTCCTTTCTAGGTAACATTTTAAAATGCCAACAAACTGACTTAACATAAGAAGTGCCAATTGGGCTGGGTCAGCCTAATGGTCCACTGAGCCCAACATCCTGTCTCCGACAGTGGCCATTTGTGGTCACTTGGGAGACGTACCCAGCAGGGTAAAATGAGGCGCTCCATTCCCTGCTGTTCACTCCCAGCTCCTAATAGTCAGAGGCTAATAACCATAAATAGATCTATCCTCAAAGAACGGATCCAATCCTTTTTTAAACCCACTGATTCTAGTGGCCTTGATCGCCTCTTCTGGCAACAAATTCCGCAAGTTAATTGTGCGCTGTGTGAAAAATATTTTCTTTTATTTGTTTTAAATCTGCTGCTAGTTAGTTTAATGGAGCGTGCCCTACTTCTAATACTATTTGGAAGAGTAAACAACAACTCCATGTTTACTTGCTCCACTCCACTCATGAGTTTATAAACTTCTATCATATTCTCTCTCAGTTGTCTCTTCTCCAAGTTGAAGAGTGCTAACTTATCAAGCCTCTCCTCGTACAGGAGCCATTCCACACCCTTGATCATGTTTGTTGCCCTTCTCTGTATGTTCCCAGTTCTACTCTATCTTTTTTGAGATGGGATGACCAGGACTGCACACAGTATTCAAGGTGCGGTTGTACCATAGACTTGTATAGCAGCATTATGATATTTTCTGTTTTATTTTCTATCCCTTGCCAAATGATTCCTAACGTTTTGTTTGCCTTTTTGGCCACTGCCACACACTGAGTTAGGATTTCAGTGAATTGTCCACGATGACGCCAAGATCCTTTTCCTGAGTGGTAATCCCTAATTTAGAAACCAGCATCATGTAGGAATAGTTTGGATAATTTCCCCCTATAATTTTCCCCATTTTACACTTGTCCACGCTGAATTTTATCTGCCATTAAGTTGCCCAGTCTCCATGTCTCGCAAGAGCCTTTTATAATCCCTCACAGTCTGCCCCAATTTTAACTATCTTCAATAACTTTGTGTCATCTGCAAGTTTGATCACCTCACTCTTTATTCCCTTTTCCAGGTCATTAATGAATATATTAAACACACAGACCCCCTGAGCCACCCCATTTATTCCCTCCATTGTGAAAACTGACCATTTAGCCCTTACCTCTCGGACCTAATCTCCCTACGCACTCCTGCACGCGCTCTCCGCTCTTCCTCTGTCCCCTCCCTCACTCTCCCTCGTTTCTCCTGCTCAACTAACCGCCTTCGACCCTTCTCCCTCACTGCCCCCCATGCCTGGAACTCCCTCCCTACCCACATCTGCCTCGCCTCCTCCCTCCGCTCCTTCAAATTCC
>QEPC01007748.1:2965790-2979890 GCA_003113815.1 Sphenodon punctatus | reverse complement strand
AACAGGGGGAAGGGACACTCCAAGCACGATGTGGGGGAAGAAGTGGGGATTGCGGGGAAGAATCCAGGGAATACGGGAGAGGGGGACGCGACCACACACACAGACACGAAGGGCTTCCCACAAACGGCAAGGGGGAGGAATTGTGCTCAGCACACTGCCCCAAACACCACCCACCCGTGCTACGTTCCTCCTACTCACCACCCACGCACGCACTCGCCACCACTCACTCCGCTACACACACACACCACCAGTCACTCTCGCTCTCTAGCTCCGTCTCTACTTCCACAATGCTCCAACGCTGGGGGCCAGTCTTGCAGCTATGCTGTTCACCGGCACCGCCCGGAGGAGCCTGTTCCTCCTTAAATACTATTGCTGTTGGCCCTACCCTATGACGCAGACGTTCTGAACGCCGCGGTGCCGTTCCTAACCCCGCCCCGTTTCGCCGGTACGCTCTCCAGCTGCGGTGATTCCTGAGCTTGTTGTGCCTCCCCCGGCCCTGCCGCGTCCGTCTGTTGCGCCTGGCGCTTGAGGCGTTCCGAGCGTCGCGGCGTTGCTGCTAGCTCCGCCCCCTGTCTGTGTGCTGCCGCCGCCTACCGGGCCGGTAGGGAACGCCGCGGCCCTGCCACCTTCCTCCTTGTGCGTCCCTGCTTCCACAACCCCTGCCTCCTTTGCCCCCACAACCTCTGGTTCCTGACATTGCCCTTGCTTGCGTTCCTGCAACGTCCTTTGAACTTTCCCAGTTGCTCAACTTTCGAACTGATGTTGCTCATCTGAGTGCTCAGCTTGTCGATTGCTGCTGCAATTGAGCTGAGCAGGTCCGATTCTCTGACCTGGAAAGACTGGGCCGGGCGCTCCGGTGTCAGGCGGGGAGGGCTCCGCTCCGGTGAGGTGCACTCCTCCTGGGGTTGCCCTGCTGCTGCTTGCTGGTTCGGATCCTGCTCCCTTGCTCGTTGTGCCCTAGTGGTTGCCATCCTTCTAGAAACCAACTCCCTTCCTGCCCACATCCGCCTTGCCTCCTCCCTCCGCTCCTTCAAATCCCTCCTCAAGACCCATCTTTTCCTTGTTGCCTTTCCCAATGCCTGCTAGTCTTTCCCCATACACTTGCTGTCTGCCCTCCTCTGCTGACTGCTGCTACCAACCTCTTTGTAACCAATCCAAGTATACGCACCTGAGACTTCACATCTGCTTGAATGTTTGTTTGTCTTCTCCCGTCTCTCCCACTGTCCCCTCTCCGTCTCCCCCCCTTTGTCTTTTAGATTGTAAGCCACAAGCAGGGACCGCGTCTATTTCTATGTTCTGTACAGCACCAGGTCACATGATTGGCGCTATATAAATGTTTATAATAATAATAGCAACAAATTTTTTTGGGGGGAGGGAGGGGTCCGGTCCAAAATAGCGGTGGCCATGTGATCATGGAAAAATGGCGGCGCTCATGGCTCCATCTGGTCCAATATGGCGGCACCCATGCGCCAAAGTCAAAATGGCAGCGCCCCTGACCCCACGTGGTGGGTCCAAGATGGCAGTGCCCTAGGGACCGCATGGTGGAGCCAAGATGGCGGCGCCTCTCTGCGCCACACAGGGACCTTGTCTGCAGCCCATCCCCAGGGATTGAAAGTTGCAGGGCAAAAAAGCTGCCCCCTGCCGCCAGATGGCAGCAGCATCTATGGGGCGAACCCCTCCCCCCCCCGGCCTACCGACCTTCTCCACCTGACACAGGACATGCTACAGCCACTGGGGAGCGAGGCGGGGAGTGAGCAGATGGCCCCCAGGGGTACCGAGCCCCGGGTGTGTTGTACCTGGAAGGAGAAGGCGCCAGGAATGTCCCCGCCGTGCGCGCTTGCTCCCGGGCTACCCCTGCGTTGGGTGCATATGCGTCCCTCTGAGGAGAGAGAGTGGAGGAGTGGCAAAGCTAGGTGGTGAGAAGCTGAGCCTACAGGGGGCAGGGGGAGTGAAAACCCGTCACTACCACGGCACTGACGGGGGATGCAATCCATTTGCCGCCTGTGCTCCCAGCCCTATGGGGAAGCCCTCCTGGCACGTGGTACCCACCCCCCACCGGCGAAGGTAGCCGGCAAGAAGCCTACGTGGGGGAATGAGGTGAAAACTGTTGCTACCGCAGCGCTGACGGGGGAGCGGTGGAAGCGGGGGCAATCCATTCACCTCGTGCGCACCCGGCCCTATGGGGGAGCCCTCCTGGCACGCAGTACCCCCCTCGGTCCCACCAGGGAACATCCCCAGACCCCTATAGCCCCCCATGCGAGGGGGGGGAGAAGAGAAGGGACTCTTACCCTCTCGTCAGCGGGTAGCACTGCGGCGTACCAGACCTCCAACGGTGGGTAGCCAGCAGCAGAGAAGCCTGCTGTGGGCACTTGATTGTGTGCCTCCTGATTCCCATTTTTTGGGAGAGGAGAGGGCAAGCAGGCCCATGGTCCTGGCTCAGCTCTACCCAACGCCCTCCAAGAGGGAAGGGGAGTGAGCAAGCCCTTGAGAAAATGAAAAAAATAAACTAAAATAACAAAATCAGCTCCCCGAAGGTAGTCCAGGAAGCGAGGTCTGCTTCTGGTATCTCCGAAGGCAGAACTCAAACTGGAGGAGTGGGGAGTGTCCCGCACCTGAGCTGCCCACAAATTTGAATATTTGAGGTCTGCCTCCCGAATACCTGAAGCAGGACACACCCAAGCTGAGGAGTGCCAAGCAGGGAGCTGAGGGAGAAAGTATTGATGATGAGGAAGCAATACACTTAAAACTGAATGCAGAAATAGCTGCGTGGGGAACTGTACCTTTAAAAGACACTCGGACAGGTTCGATCCGATTATGCTGTAGCAACGTTGCTTTTGCAACACAAAGGCCAGTCCATAGAGCACTTCAGAAATAAACTTGATCTGTCCGTTAGCTCTCCCAGTCTGTATCCTTTGAACAATACATGATAACATGAGTAAAACCTATTTGATAGTGGGTGAATAACGGAGACCCCGAAGCTAAAATTCTCTGGAAATAGGGAAAACAACTGGGGAACATTGAAGAAGTGTTTCACACTGTGACTTCTAGAAAACAGTGCCTGTGAAAACTTCCTGCCTGTTGGAAAACTATTTCCAACATTTCCAACAGTAGTTGGTCATGAACTCTGAAGCACCTGATGCGTTTAATACTCTTCAGCTAAATCAGGATGAGCAGGCTAATTATGAAGCTGTTACCAAAATTGGAAGTGTTATGCACCTCATGGAAAATGAAGCAATATGCTTTTAACAAGACAGTTCAAAAATAAGAGGCACCCATAGGCGTCTACTATTGATTATGAGAAATATTATCATGGTAGTCAGTTACCTTAGAATGGGTGGTTTCAGATTAATGCAGTCATGCAGAGGCAGCTTGCCCTGGAGCTGCTCCAAAGGAGCACCCCCATCTGCCCACGTCCAGCCCTGACTGGGTCAGGCGGAATTCCCAGTCTGTGGTCCACACGTGTGGCGCACCCCCACACACACCATAGTTGCGGGTGATTGTCCAACAATCTAGGACGGCACCCGCAACTCTATGGTGTTGCCTAGGTCAACAGTCATCTGGAAGCGGAACTGCAGCGTGGGTCCATAGATCAGACGGACAGCAGCTTCACTGCGGGCCAATGCCCTGGGTTTGGCCAGTCTGCTCTGCTGGCGGCACTCCGGAATGTTCCAGAGCATCACTGGCGGGGCTGCCCTGCTCCACTTCAACATCTGGCAGGGTGCCTTTAGATGGATGGGTCACCTAGGGGTGAAGTGGACTGGCGCAGCCAGCACCAGGGCAGCACCTCCAAATACCCAAATACCAAATGAACTTAAACTTCTATCAAGAGTAAAGGAACATCTGTTGACAAAGAAAAATCAAAGAATTTAAACTGCCTTACAAGGTTGTAAAGAATAATTGGGCCTAAGTGAAGCATTTCATGAAGTGTTTCTCAATAATTCTCCAAAATGAATTCAAACTAGATGGCATACACACACCAAAAATGCTGAACCACCATATGCAAATTGTAAAAATAAACACTAACGACGTGGGTGATGGTGTCTAGTGGAGTAATGCAGAAAACCATATTGTCTCAACACTTAATGGTTCTGAGATCCCAAGTTGCAGAAATGGAACCCTGGGTATGAAGTGGAGGAGTAAGGCAAAAAGCACTCCCGTCTCCCTACGTCTCTACCCAGACAACCCTGCCCCACTCCCCAGTGCCACCTCCCACACACTGTGCCTCACTTCCCCCACCCCACTTAGACCCCTGGCAACCCACCCCTCACTGCCCCCTTCTCTGCCCCATGCACTGCTTCTCCCCAGAAAACCACACACCCATGTCCCCACTGAGGCCGCCAACAAGCTTCTGCCCCTTCTTCCTCTGCAACCCTTGCTCCCTTTCCTGGCTCCCATGTCCCCCTGCCACTACTGGTGGGGGGCGTTTTATCTTCTGCATCAGAGCCCATCCCCACCTAGCTACATCCCTGACAAGTACACTTCAGAAAGGCATGGAAAAACTAGAAAAGGTATAGAAAAGGACAGCAAAAATGATCAAAGGTTTGGAATGGCGTCCATCTATCAAAGAGGGTCAAAAGATTAGGGCTCATCAGCTTAGAAAACAGATAACTGCAGTGTGTGTGTAAGAGGTTTATAAAATCATGAATGGCGAGGCGAAAGCAAATGGGGAGCTGTTTACGCTCTCTCATAAATGTAGATTAGGAGACCCTGATGAAATTAACAGGAACAAAGCTAAAAACAAACCAATAGAAGCATTGATTCATACAATGCACAATTAACGAGTGGAACTCACTGCTCAGAGATGTTGTAAATGACAATAATATAACTGGGTTCAAAAGAGGACTGCCTAATTTTATGGGCGATAGGTCCATCAATTGACTTGAGGAAAAGGGTGAATGATCTGACTGCCGGAATCTGGAAGTGAACAACAGGAAATGGATCATTTCAAATTTTCTCTCTATTTGTACACTTCCTCTGAAGTACCATTCTTAGAGAAAGGCTAGTAGGAGTGGAGGGACCACTGGCCTGACCCAGTATGGCAGTTCTTATGTAGACAGAGAAATGGGATTTGTTACTGATAACCCAGGGTAGCACAGGTACTCAGTTCTGTTTTCAGGCAGAGACATAACTATGTTGAAATGTGCCCTGGTACAGAGATGGGAGTGCCGCCCACCACCCTCCGATTGGTTCGTTATTGCAGAACACGGTTGACTTCCACAGTAATTCCACATGTGCCTGGGTCACATGCTAGTGGGCTGTGGCTCAGCTACACTACTGGCACATATTATTGCTACACCCTTATTTCCAAGTGTAGTGTGACACTGACCTCCAGTGTACATATGCACAAAGACTGGAAGGATAATCCAACAGTTGGGGTCACTAATCTGGGAATTAGGAGACTTGGGTTCAATTTCTTGCTCTACAATAGGTGCTGGTTTTGATCTATAAGCCCTAAATGGCCTGAACACACATATCTAAAGGACCACCTCCGCCATTATGTCCCTCCATGGCCTCTAAGATTGGCCGAGAGTGCTAGCCTGAAAATTTCATCATTGGCCAGGTCTCTTCGACCTGGGCATGCAAAGAAGCATTCTTGGTCACTGCTCAACAGCTCTGAAATTCCATTCCCTTGGTGGTTCATCTAAGCCTTAATCTGAACATCTTCCGGAGGCAGCGTAAGACCCATTTATTTGGCCAGGCATTTAACAGGGATGGTTAGGATTGGGGGGGAGGGGTCTGATTATTTTATGTAGGTTGGGGGATTTTAGCTTTTGTATTTTAGATGCATGCTTTTTATCAAGTTGTTAGCTGCCCTAAGCTAGGGTGGGATAGGGTGGGATAAAAATCCAAATAAATAAATAAAGTCTGTTTAGTTTTTAGGCATTTTGGCCTAGAGTGTTCATCCACATGAAATACAGAAACCAACCTAAGCATTCAAATGTAGTGTAGCAGGGAGCAGACTGCTTGAGTGACTGGCCCTTTAAGGGGAAGCACCAGTCGGTGAAGCACAGGTGCTAGCTGAGACCCAGGCACCTAAGTAGTGGAGAACAGTGCCCGGATGCAGCATACCTGGGCTTGGGTGTGGCTGGGGAAGCCAAAAGCCCCAAAGCACTGAGTTCAGCTCAGTCTGGGGAGAAACTGTGGACCGACGTGTTGCTGGCAGTCACGTGAGATCTCCAGTGGGAGATGTATGTGGGAGCAGAGGCTCTGGGGAGAGTCTACCCAGCCCAGTGGATACAGCCCAGTGTGGCTAGAAAAGGTTGGACTTGAGGTGAACTAAAGAGGCTTACTGGTGAAGGGTGAAGCACTATTGTAAAATAAAGACTGTTGGAGCTAATTCCCAGTGTGAGCATGGGTCACAGCGCTGGAGGCTGTGGGCCAAGTCCAACCTGCTACACACAGGACAAATACAGAGCTCGTCTGTAACAGGGCTACTGAAATCACCTGCTGTTCATTGTGTCTCTGGCTGCAGTTGTGATCTTATTGCTTAATCTGTGTCATGATTGCTGTGGAAATATTATCATGAAAACAGAAGCTCCCAGTTATTATGGGGAGATATTTCTCAAGGCCCAATTTCTCTCTGCTGGACTGAAAAACATGCATGAGATTGTACCTCTGAAGTGTTCCTACAGGGCAGCACTTTGTGTCTTACGACCAACAGCATTTCGGTTGTCCACAGCGTATTAAGCAAGAGGTAATAAAAGTTAATGTGCAATATAATGTTAATACCAATTATTAAAATATTGCCCATTAGAATGATTAGTTGTGACTGCCACTCAATGTTTTTAATTGTAAAACCAGGTCTGCCTGCTCCCTGATCAGCTAGTTGCACAGAGGCTGTGTTAGGTCAGCTCCTTGGTGTAGTTTTTCTCCATATATATTACATGCATACATGGCATGGTACTCATAACCTTTCATATCAAACTAAAATTGGACTCCAGCCCTCAGTTCAGAGTTAATTGCAAACTAATTCCACATCTACTTTTCACGTTTTTATTAACTGGAATGAATTTATTATGTCATTAAAAACAAGCCAGATTGGGGGAAAGGAGTTACATCTGCCTACACCAGGGATACGTTTGGCCCATTTGATTTATTGGTAGGGTTAGTGATACACACAAAGGTAGATAACAGATGCCTGAATCACAGTGAATCTAGTAATTCATTTAGCTTCCATTAACCTTATCACAGTAATAAAACCACCCAAATATACATACATATGAATGGTGAGAAACGAGAAAGCATCGCCACAGGTGGCTGTGACATTTTAGGATGAAAACAAACAAGATGATAGACCGTTCAGTTTGTGCAGTCCCCACTCAGCCGCCACTTGCATGTTTAGCCCAACAAACCTAACGAACAGGCAGGCATTCTTTCCTGCTGTGCTCCGCCCACCAACCTTCCGTTCCTGCAGCAAACTATGGGAAGGAAAAGCTACCCCAACGTGTCCATTAGAATGATTAATTGTGACTGCTACTAAATGCTCTTAATTGTAAGCACCAATTCTTTCTTCCAGGCTATTCTTACCCTTGGAGGACACATGACCAATAGCGGCCAATAAATACATGCGGCACACAGTCAATCTAGCTAGGCATCTACCTAACTCTTTAAGCTGGTTCAAAGCATTTGGTGCGTGGTCTGCAGAGTACATGGATGTGTTAATGGATCCAGAGAACATCAGGGTAGAGCTGAAACAAAATTTCGTTCTTCTCGAAAATCTCAACGAGAATAGGCTTCTCAACGAGATTTTTCTCGTCCCAAGTTTCTCGCGAGAGTCTCGTCTTTCAGATGCTCTGTCCTTCAGATAGCAGAGATCCTGCTATGCCCCGTCCTGCAGACAGCAGAGATCCTCAGGCCATTACTGGAGAAACAGAGGATGGTGACGTGGGCGCCCGTTCCCGTGGAGACACTCCCAATTCCTGCTACTCTGTCAGCAATTCAGTGTTGGAACCTCCACGATGGGTACTAGCCTCATTGAGGTTTGCACCAAAATAGCAGTAGAGCTGCTGGACTGGGTGGTGACTGTAGTTAGCGGACCCCGCAGAGGTAATGGAGGGATTTTGGTGGGAAGGGTTCCCAAACTTCATAGGGGTGAACGATCGTCATCATCTGCCCACTCCATAGCAAAGATGATTACCTGAAGAGGTTTTTCTCTGTGGTTCTCCAGGTCGTAGTGGACCACCGTGCCCAGCTCATGGATCTCCTGGCCAGGAGGTCTGGGGCGTTGAGAATGACGGTATGGCATAGTGATATGCTCTGGGGGCTGGGGTGGGAAGGGGATGGGAAGGCGGCCAGGAGGTCTGGGAAGAACCATGATGCCCACATCTTCCACCAGTCCCCCGTCTTTGGATGCATATACATTGGAGACTTTGGACCCAACACTGAAACATGCATCGAGGGCGTGCTAATGAGGCCTGTTGTTCTGGGGGACCCTTCATACCCACTGAAGCCCTGGTTGATGACGGCCTACAGCGTTGCCTGCACCCTGACTTTTCAACCGACAAATCAGTGCCACCAGCGCTCTTGTGGAGTGGGAGATCAATAATTAACTTCCAACTGAAGAATGCTCCACTGCTAACCACCGCTGCCTGTGTTCTTCACAACATCTGAGAGACCGGCAGGGGTGGACTGGAGAACCCCCCGCCAGCTAGCTCCAGTGAGCCAGTACTGCTGTTCTGTGACCAGATGAACAGAATGGAGCAGCACATAGCTGGAGAAATCCAGGATGCCTTGTCCCAGTACATTAACTGTATTGCCCAACACCCAGCCTTAAGTGAAATTTTACAGATACATTTTTTTTAATAATGTTTAAAAATCTTTTCATCTCAAAATCTTGAGGTTTTTTAAACCAGTGGCCTGCAGGATCCTCAAGTCATCTTGAAGGCTTATGACGTCTTTGTAAATGAGCTGCGTCCTTTCTTGGTCACACGACCAACTCCTAGGCGGGGAACCCGTAAGAAAGCTGACTGGTTAGACAGATCCTGTAGATTAGCCAAGCAGGAACGGAACCATCTTGTGAGGGGAGACATTGGTAACCAGGTGGAAGTAGATATGTTCCTTTTAGCCAGAAACGCTTATAAAATCTATTGAAGGAAAAGAAAAGCCAGTTCCAGCTGGCACTTTGGGCAGAACTGGAGACTGCTACAAATGAAGGTAATTTGTCCAAATTTTGGTCCTTAATTAAATCTGCATGGATCTCGGGAGTTCGGCAAGAAGTAGTAAATATTTCGGCTGGTAAATGGGAGGCATATTACAGGGAGGTATTCTCAGAGACCAGTATTCTTATCAGGAAAATCACTCTATCTGCCCCGGATGCTCTCCCTCATTGGGAACCGGTTACTCCTGCAGAAGTTGGTGTACTTATTGCGCACCTTAAATCTAAGATGATCCGGGGGTCTGATTTCATTCCAGCTGAACTTCTAAAGGCCAATATTGAATGGGGGAGCTCAACTCTGGCTGTAACATTTACAGCCATAAATCACACTGACAGGATTCCCAGTGTCTGGCCTCAAAGTGTGGTGGTGCCCATTTTTAAGAAGGGGGACGCCAAAGAACCTGCCAACTATCGACCAATTAGCCTTTTAAGTATAGTGGGCAGGTTATATACTAAATACCTGTTGGCTAGATTGCAGTCTTGGGTTGATTCTAGAAACCTTATAGGGAGGGAGCAAGTGGGCTTTAAAAAAGGCATGTCCACTCTTGATCATATTTTTGTTCTGGACCAATTGATTGCCAAATATGCTTAATCAGGGAAAAAAACCCACTATATTTGCTTTGTTGACTTAAAGACCGCCTTTGACTCTGTAAATAGGGCGAGATTATGGGAAAAATTAGAGCAATATCAGATTGCCCGTAGGCTGTTGTTCTTAATTAAGGCTGTTCATGTTCATATATCATTGCAGGTTAGAATGAACAGACAGGGTGATCTTACACAGACGATTGCGGTCTCCAAAGGTGTTAGACAGGGCTGCATTTTGGCACCCTTATTGTTTAACTTGTACTTGAATAATATGAATGCTGTCCTGTCGGACCCCTCTGATCACCCAGTGGAGTTAGGATCCCAGCCAGTCTCTATCCTATTATATGCAGACGATATGGCATTTATATCTTATACCCAGATAGGGCTGAGGTGGTTAATGGCGGTCTTTTGTTCCTATTGTAAGGAGGAATTGTTTCAAATTAATTACTCTAAAATGAAGGTTTTAGTGATAAGCAAATCCGTGCCGCAATATAGATGGTTCATGGACTCTTATTGCATTGAACAGGTTTGTTCCTATAAATATCTGGGAATGATCGTTTCCACTTTCCCTTCATGGAGCTCGCACTTCAGATCTGCTCAGGCTACGGCAAGAGCCACGTACCAAGGAATTATTGGCTTTTATTGGGCCAAGGGGGGGAAGTTACTCAAGCCGGCCCTAAAGCTACTTAAAGATAAAACGACACCACAGTTATTGTATGGTGCCCCAATTTGGGGTCTAGGGATGATTAGCAAGTTGGAGCTAGAACAGAAGAGAACGTTGTGTTCTGTTCTGCACATCCCCAAAGGTACACCGACGAGTCTATTGAGAGTAGAGTCAGGAATTAGCTCTGTAGCAACATTAGCTAAGTTAGCTACTTTGAAATTCTGGTTGCACTTCAATCTAATTCAGACTGACTCAATGTCACGGGTGGCCTTGTGTGCTGCTAGTGGCCAGTGGCCAATTAAGATTGTAGAAATTCTTACTCCTTAGGCTTTTCTATGGTTTACATCCTTTCGCTTCCCTTCCCCAGTGCGTGGATTGAAATTAGAAACAGATTACAGGACCAGGAGCTTCAAACTCAAAAGGAGCTCAGTGCTTGCCAAATGGTTTCACAAATATTCAGAGTTTTTCAGACCCCGGTAGAAGGCACTTCTTATTTATCAAACCAACCTTTATGGCACATCTGGGTTGCATTCACGCTAGCAAGGTTTAATGTTTTTCCATCAGCTTTCACCGAAGGGAGATTAAAAAGCACCCCATATGAAAGGGTATGCCAATATTGTTTGCTTAATTGCGAAAAGGCAGTTCCTGAAACAATTGTTCATATATTATTGGACTGCCCAGCCTATCTAGGCTTGAGATTATTGCACATTGGCCCCCTTTTTGTTAATAGGAGTTCTTGCCCCGGTTTTGTCCCCGCCCCAGGCGGTTCTGGTTTTCCCCCAAAGAGACCAGGGCCCAAACATTACAAAGGGAGTTGCTACATTTATTTCAAAATTTAAGACGGCAGCTCTGTCTGACTAGAAACTGGAATTTTAAAGCATCTCTATATTTGTTTTTATATTTGCTCTTTATATTTGCTTTGACTACAGATTGATTTTGAATTTAGTAATATGATTGAGGTTTATTTCCCCCTTGGTGATTGTATGTATATATTTTAGTTCTCTTGTGTTTTATGTATGTTTGTTCTTTTTCACGACAGCCAATGGCTAAGTAATAAACTTCATTATTACATTAACCGTATTGCCCAACACCCAGCCTAAAGTGAAATTTTACAGATCAAAAATGTTTAATAATGTTTTAAAATCTTTACAAATCTTTAAAAAATTGTAAATATCTTTCCTGTGTGTCAATCTGTTTTCCTTTGGCACATGCAGACCTCCTCCCCTTCCAGGATGGCATACTTTCCCTCCTGGGGTCCCCACACTCAAGTGTAAGTACTTTCAACACACAGCCACACCGCCATTCTCCGCCGCCCTCCCTTTCCTTCCCCCCTTTCCCCAGCCCCCGAAGCACCTTATCACTATGCCATCCCGCCATTCTCCACGTCCCCTATATCCCACCCTGTCTTCATATGCAAGTGCACCACCAGAGGACTCCCCACTCCCTGCTTTGGTGCACCTGCCACCCCTCCTTCCCTTCCCCCACAATGCCAGAGTGGCATGCTGCCCTCAGAATAAGCATGGAAGACATTGAAAAAAATATAACAGCTTTATTAAACAATGAAAACATTAATTTAACTTTTATATTCACTTTACTGTAAAGTGCCAACTTTTTGTTTATTTATTTTAAAGAACAAAACGTGTTTTGTTCTTAATTTTTTCCAGTCCCTTCCCCTTTTCGGTGCAGCTGGGTGCACTCACCTGGATTGGGTGTGTGTGTGTGTAAACAGTGGGACTACGTTCTCCCCATCCTCCTCCCGTGGATCCACGTGTGTCAGCTGAGGCGGTGTGTTGGATTTGCTTGTGGAGGAGGAAGTATGCCTGGATCTTTGCTAGTTGACCAGCGCGAGCACAGGGTGGAGAGGGCTTGGGTGGTTTCCCTGGTTTCACTGCACCTACACCCACAGGGTGAGTGCTGGCGAAATCAGGGTGGGCGGTCGGAAGCCGGATGGGGTGAACTGCTGAAGGGGGTTGGCTAATGGCACCTGCCCTTGGACAACAATTTCTGCACTCGCAGCAGCTACATGCTGGAAAAGGAGGTCTGGATCTGGAGAGACTAGGACAACCGATCTCCCATCTCCTTGTTCACCTTCTCCAGCACGCTGCCCGAGCGTTCCAACTGCTGTCCGAGGTGGTACCGCTGCCTGTCCTCCCACCAGTGGTCCAGGCAGGCCTTGGAAGCAAAGTTCTTGCTTTCTTGCTGCACATGCTGTTCATACTTCTGACCCAGGTCCTGAACAACATCCTGGATACCACGTGGTCTCCCCAGGCAGCTCCTTTGCCAAATCCTCCCTGCACTGCTGGTTGTGAATCTGCAGGTCCTGGTTCTGCTGGGTGCTTGCAGCTGGGGCTTCTGACTGTACCCGAAGCGGTGGCAGACCTGTAGGAAGGCAACAAGAAAAGTCATTTGTTTCCTGTCCAATGTAACAGTCCTTTCCCCCAATTCCCCGCTGCCCATGGTCCCACGATTGTGTCTCTTGGCCCCCCACAGCACGCGGTTCTGCCATGGTGCTTTCCCACCCACTTCCCACACATACCATATGCCTCAGGTGCTGCTGTATCCTGGGGAGGATCCTGCTGCTCCCCAGTATTCTCCTTGACACCTGTGAACACAGCAAAGGAAAAAACAAACCAGATTGTTTGTTTGTTTGTTATCTGGCAATAAACCAGATTTATTGCCAGAAAGCAATACATGGAACCCTTTATCATGCAGCTGTGCAAACGCAGCCACCCCCACAGGAGCATTAACTTACCATTCTCCTCCACCTCCTCTATAAACGTGGCCTCCAGGTACTCCATTTCCTCCACAAGCACCTCCGGAGGCTCCTCAGAGACTGGCGCTTGAGGGGAGGGGGCAAACAGAGTCATGGTGCTCGTGCCGTCCCTAATCCTTGCTGGCTCTGGGGAAGGGATAGGTATGGCAGGATCTCCGTCAGAGATCATGGCTTCCATGTGGTGAATAGGAGTGGTTGCAGCGGAAGCAGGCAGTGGAGCAGCTGTATCAACCCACTTCTGGTCCCTGATGAAGGCGCAGGCACAGAAGCAGGATGTCACGATGGCTCCATCAACGTAGAGGAACCAGTCAATGAGTTTGTAATAGAGGAATGCTTGTCTCCCGCAGCCAGAGGTAAAGTTGTTGTCCCTGATCTCTTTGAACCCCTTGCACAAGTCCTTGGCTGCTGCTGGAACTGGTTCATGTCCCTGCTGTGCCATTTGGAGGGAAATCTCATGGAACACTGCCTCATTTCGACAGAACTTGACCAGTTGGTACTGGACCTTCTGCTCTCCCCACAGAGTAATGAAACCCTTTGTATCTTCCTTGGTCCAGAGAATGCAGTATTGGTGGGAGGATTTGGAGGCAGCAAGTGCCTGCAATTGCAATGCAGAGGTACTGCTACTGCATGTTGCCTGGCTGTTGGGCTGAACCATGGCTATGGCGATGGAAACCCTCTGGAAGTAAGCAATGTCGGACACGTACTGCTGACCAGGATGAGCCTGTTTGACATTCGTGATCCCCTGATTAAGCAAGTGTGATTTGAGATTAGGGGTACAATTATTTAGGAATTGCTCAAGGATTACAAGGTCCATTACTTGCTCCTTCGTAGCCTTTCCTTGTGCATCTAACCATTTCACCCCATACTGATTTAACATTTTCCCCATATTTGCATAAGACATACCATCTCCCTTCTTAAAGTTGC